>NDFG01000062.1:2186559-2225195 GCA_002167245.1 Sporophila hypoxantha | reverse complement strand
CCAGCCRCAGTGTRCAGCCTGGCCTTGGGCACTGCCAGGGATCCAGGGGCAGCCACAGCTGCTCTGGSAAWACTGTTCCCCATAATGATCCCAATCCCATCCCGGACCTATTCCCACCCTGTCCTGTTCCCATCCCTGTGCCATTCCCGATCCCATTCCCATTCCCGCTCCCATTCCCATTCCTGTTCCTGATCCCGTTTCCAATTCTGTTCCCATTCCCAATCCCATTCCCATTCCCATCCCATTCCCAATCCCATTCCCAATCCCATTCCCATCCCATTCCCAATCCCATTCCCATTCCTGATCCCATTCCTGATCCCATTCCTGATCCTATTCCTGTTCCCATTCCCAATCCCATTCCCATTCCTGTTCCCGATCCCATTCCCATTTGCATTCCCATTCCCTTTCCTATTCCCATTCCTGTTCCCAATCCCATTCCCAATTCTATTCCCATTCCTGATCCCATTCCCCATTCCCTTTCCCATTCCCATTCCCATTCCCCAATCCCCATTCCCATCCCCATTCCCCAATCCCCATTCCCATTCCCTTTCCCATTCCCATTCCCCAATCCCCATTCCCAATCCCCATTCCCATTCCCTTTCCCATTCCCCATTCCCGTTCGCGTTCCCCAGCCGCTTCCCCCGGACCGAGCACGCCTCGGAACGGTGGTTTCGCGGCGCAGGCGGCGCGGTTTCGGCGGCGCACGGGCCGGGCCGGTTAGCGGGTGCGCAGCTGGCGCTGTCAGTCGCGGCCCAAGATGGCGGCGGCCGGGGGCGGATGGAGGCGCTGGTGACGGTGCGGAGACTCGCCGCCGTCTGTACCATGGTGAGAGCTCTCGGGCCGCCCGGCCCGCGCGGCCGCTCCTCAGGGGCTCCCGGCCTTGTGCCCCGCGCTGGGCGGCGGGGAGAGCCCGCGCTCCGCGCCCCGGCGCCGTGCGGGCAGTTCAGAGCCATCGCTGCGGGAGGCCCCGCCGCCGGCTCCGGGCTCTGAGGGGCCGGGGCGGAGCGGCTGTGCCGGGGCAGGGCGAGCGGAGCGCGGGGAGCCGCGGCCGGGCTGAGCGCGGGTGCCGGCCTGGCCGGGGCTCCCGGGGGTTTGGGATAATCGGGCTGAAATCCCGGTGGGAAAGGTGCTGGAGGCTCGGCAGGAACGCGAACCCGGCGCTCCCGGTGGGTGTGTCTGCCGCCGCCCGGGCTCTGAAATGTTTTTCGGGCCGGTGGGTGCTGCCTTTCGCAGAGAAAAGGAATAATCGAGCATTAYTTGGCCTTGTGCCCAGGTCGCGTTGGGTTGTTGTGATACCCGAGTTCATTTTAAAGCTCGTTCTACTCGTTTGTCAAAGCTCTGCAGTCGCTCCACGTGCATGCGTGTACCGGGACCGTCCCTGCCGCCAGCCGGGGAGAGAGGCAGGCTGCTAATTGCYTGATCATGCAGAATTTTTAATGAAGCTCCGCTGCTGTGTAAACAGAGCCCGGAGTGGCGGGGCTGGCGCTGAGCACGGCTGAAATACCCGAGCCCGGCCGTGAAACAGCAGAGCTGCGCTCACAGAACCTTCTGGGAGGAGCTCCGTGCCCCGAGCCCCGGCTGCAGGGGCTGCAGCTCCCAGGGCAGCAGGGCAGCGGCCCGGGGGTGCCGCTGGAGCAGTTTGGTGTTCACAGTCCCACCTTTCCATTGCTCAGCTCCCCTCTCCCTCTGCAGCTCCACACCAGTTCSCTGGCTCTGTTTGCACCTGTGTGGGACAGGAACAGGATTTTCCTGCTGTTCCATGCAGGTGCTGCCTCCCAGTGTAAGTGCAGYCCCAGCTGAGCTGAGCCAGTACAAACTGACCAGAATGCCCAGCTCCAAACTGAGCACTTGCAGCCTCACACCCCTAACAGGAGACATTAATCTTTGCTTTTCAACCCCTGGCCTTGGAGACCTCCATGGAAGTCTTCCCAGGACTTTATCCTTCCCTAATCTCATAAATGGGMTTTTTTCCTACATAATTTGTAGTTTTTAATTGCCATCACAGGCACAGGTGAGATGAAGGCCATGAGAGGTGAGTCAGGAATTTGCTGAGGAGTTCTGCACCCAGGGGCAGAGATTGACTCAGTCCCTGGAATATTTTGGGTGCATTCCTGAGAGCAYCTGGCTGAGCCTGGGACTCAGAGGGCAGAGGGAAGGCAGAGCAATTCCCTGGGGCTGTGCAGCCACACCTGAGCACATCCCTGTGGGCTTTTGGCATTTTTGCTCCTGATTTTGGTTGGGATGGGGGATGGAAGCTGGGCAGGTTCCTCCCATTCTCCTCCTGAGGTTCTGAGAGTTGTTTTCTGCTGCAGCTCTGGGGAGGCAGGTTCTCCCCACTGTGTTTCAAGTGGAGAATTTGCTGTTTCAGTTCTGTGCAGAAATCCTAAAGCAGTGCTGGTAGCACTAAATAATTGCATGAAACTGCCTTCCAAATTTTTTGATTAATCATTTGATCAAATGCTGTGGGATCTGTCAGCATCAGTGTTTTAGGTGCATGTGTAWCTTGGCTGAAGTTACTGTCAGTATTAACATTTATTCCCTCCTCTAGCCCAGGAAATAAGGTCTGGGTGCTGGATTTTTAGAACTGGATCCATTTATTTGCGTGTCCAGCAAGTGAAAATACTGTTTGGTTTGTCATAAAGGTAGATGAAAAAGCTGAGCCTTCTTTTTAAAAACATTGAAATACATGAACAAAGTCCCTTTGGGAGCTGCTTTCTTCAGGATTATGCTAAACTGTAGTGATTGTACAGGACTTTACATATTTTTTTTAGTAAAATGTGCAGTTTTTACCAGCATTTCCATCATCATCTGTGCTCCAGGCTGCAACAGTGAACCCCAGGTTTGTGACATTGTCAGACCCTTCAGCATCACGGGGACTGCTGTTCCTGATTGCTTCTCAGCCACTCCATTCCTCTCCAATGTCTCTTTAAAAATGAAATTCCAAGCATGAGCTCATTCCAGCCAGTAATGAGGTTGAGCTTGGATCAGCTCCCCCTCCCTGYAATCACTTGCCTGTGGATCAGCTCTGCTGTGCCTCAGGGTGGTGGCATTTCCTTGGTGGGAGCACTGTCCCTTTTCCAGGGTTTTGATGCCTCAGGCTTTAGCTTTTCTATTTTTCAGATTCTGTGCTGCTTTAGTGTGTGGGTCTGGGCTTCACATGAGGGGATGGTGAGGGTAGGGAGACAAAATTCCTGCTCCAGCTGGGCACCAAGGACAAATGATCCAAATCTCAGCCCCAAGAGCACAAACAATGTGGGCTGAGAGACAAAAACAAGCACAATGGGACTTGATAACCTAAAGCTGGAATTGGACAATGAACTGCAAGATGCAAATGGAGCAGAACTGATCAAAGTGAGAGACCCCATGACCAGTCAGGGATTTTTGTGACCATTTTGGTTCATCTTGGGTGCAGCCCTGGCTGGGCTCTTGTGCTGCCCAAGGTGCATCCATTGAGGAGATATTTTTCATAAATCCCTACTTTATTCTGTAACTCTGCCCAGCCTCTGCTCTAGKTCAGCCTTCCCAAGGRCTCAGTTTCATCACATCCCTGTGGCAGCTCCAGCCTGGCCAGGGCTGGGAGCTGGGAGGGAGCAGGGGTTGTTCCTGGSATGGGATTCATGGCTTGGGGAGGCTGTGGCACCACGTGGGAAGCACAGCCATGGCCAGGAGCCACTGCCCCAGCTCTGCCTCCCTGGCACCAGCTTTGTGTCCCAGCCCTTCCCTCTGCTCTGGGCTTTGGGGTTTTTCCTTCTGTTTGCAGGCAGCTGCAGGACTGAGGGAAATGGCAGCAYAGGTGGAAACAGAGAGCACTGCTGAGGCATTTTGCTTAAAAAATCTACAGWTGCTGTTTCAGAAGTGTTTAAAGGGGGGTCTGGGGTGAACAGGTGTGTCCTGGTTCAGGGCAAATTTAGGAGAGAACCCCCAAAGGGGCTCCTCTAGGAAAGCAGATTCAATCGGCCCCTCCCCCCAACCAGTCCAGGAGAAAATACCTCCTTGGAGAAAAGTGGAAGAAAGTTCCCCACAGTCCAGGGAACTTCTTTGCCTCAGCTAGCTAAAACTAACTAAAAGCAAAGGAGAGCTCTGTCCTGCTGTCTGTCCCTCCACAGACAACACAGTTCAGGAGCAAGAATGTGGAGGAGGGAGTCGCCCAACTAGGCGAGGTGGGAATCCTCTCTTGCCTGAGGAGAGTGAGGAGGGCAGAATTCCATGGGTCTGACTGCATCCTCTGACCCAGGATGTGTTTGCTGTGCTCTGAGGCAGTTGTAGAACTGATTTTCTGCGTCAGAACTTGAGGATTTTGTTGAATTGACAGAACTTTTGGAAGAGGAGAGCAGAACTTGAGAAGGGAGCGAGGTGCAAAGCCCAGAGCTGGGCTTTTCCTCTCTGGCAGCTTGTGAGGAGGCTGTGGTAAGCTGTGAGCAGAATATTGTTTCTTGTAGGCAATTAGGGCCACTTCCTCTAGGTTCATGTCTAATTGTTGGTCAYACCAGTAGGACATGCCTGAAGAACTCCAATCCAGCCTACAAATTGGGGGRAGTCTTACCTACTCTGAATCAGGACATAACTATTGACTTCAGTGCTGGAGGGGAGGTGGCTGCAGCATTTCTAAGTGCCACATTTCCATTTGCCACCTGAATAATTTACACTGGGCAGCTCAAACAGAGCTGTGGTGTCCCTGGTGTGGAATGTCACCTCCCTGCTGTCACCTGTAGCTGTAGGACTTTGGTTTGGCTCTATCAGAGAATTAACATTTATGGCTTTTATTTTTATCACTGGAAGAAGGGAGGGCAGAGCTGGCTAAGCAGATTTGTGTCTCCAGCAYTGCTCTGCTTCTTGACTGACTTGTTAAGCTGAAAGAAACCAAATATTCATCTTTGCCCTTAGAACSSAGCCTGAGAATAACTGAGAATAATTGTTTTAGGGGGAAAGAAATACATAACCCTTTGCAAAGCAGGGGGGAGGTCACTTCAAGGTTTTCCCACGTGCTGTTGGTGTTCTGGTTTAATGCTGTGTGTGATGGGTGTTTATTGCTGCAGATCTGGGGCTTCTGACAGTTTGGGGCTGGAAGCAAAGGAGGCTGCAGTTCAGGTGGACCACCCAGGTTCCCTTGGAATGAGCTTTGGGATTTTACAGGAGTCCTGAACACCTGAAGGAGCTTTTGTGCTGTTCTGGTGCCTGCTTTGATTGTCTATAAACTTTTAAAATGTCATGCTTTAATTATCCTTAGGAAAATGAGAGCTCATGAGAGATCCCAGCTGTGTTGTGCCATGGAGTTGGGGAAAGTGGGCACTCCATGGTTCATTTGTTCAAAGTAGACACTGATTATATTAGAGGACTTCTGCTTCAGAGCTGCTACCATGTAAAAATGAAATGTAAATACCTGGGGAAGGATGCAAAAATAACAGAGTGTTGCTTGTTCAAGATGTGCTCTGTTACTGAATCTCTGTTGTTTGGTTCTTTAATCAGGATTTAGAGCAAATGCTTTTATTGCCTTGGAATTCATCTGTTTACTTGCACATCACTTGCTGTCTTGTTGCCATTAAAKAAGAAATGGCTTTCAGTGCTGCTCCAGCAGATGTCAGTTTGGGGGATTCCTGCACTTGCTGCCAAAATAAAGGGCAGCACTGTGCATCATTATGGTTTGTTTGTATGTTGTATTTTCTATTTTCAGCTCCTTTTATAGTGAATACTTAAAGTGGGCTTGTAAAACAGATGGGGAGAAACTTTGTTGTGAAAGGACAGGAGGGAATGGTTTTAAACTAAAAGTGGGTTAATTTAGACAAGAAAGGAAGGATTTTTTTCCATTAAGGGTGGTAAAGCACTGGCACAGGTGCCCAGAGCAGCTGTGGCTGCCCCTGGATCCCTGGCAGTGCCCAAGGCCAGGTTGGACAGGGCTTGGAGCAGCCTGGGACAGTGGGAGGTGTCCCTGCCCATGGCAGGGGGTGGAACCAGATGAGCTCTAAGGTCCCTTCCAACCTAAACTATTCCATGATTTATCCACTTAACCTCTCACACACTGAGTTGTGAATATATCTCCCCATTCAGATCCATTGATTGGTCTCACAGCTGAATTTTACTGCTCTGTGCCTGTGTAATATCCAAAGTTATAAATGAAATATTAACCTATTTATAAATCTTTGCTCTCCCTCAGCATCCACTTCCTCACTCTCCACAGCATTGTCCCTGCCCTGTTTGATGTGTGAGGCTCCTGATAAATCTCCCTGCCAGCTCACAAAAGAACAATGCTGGTAAACACTGGGCCTTGCACAGCTGGGAGCTGTTTGTGTTTGTTCTCTCAGGGAGCTGCAGAATCCCTGAGAGCTGAGCTGGCAAAGCCTCCTCTCCTATGTGTGTTACTGGGTCACTGCAGAAACACAAGGTCACCAGGAGTCTTGGGGTGGAGAAATCAGGGGGATGGCTGGGGGCAGTGCTGATGTGGGAGCAGTGGCTGAGGAAACTGGGATGGACTGGGAGCAGTGCTGATGTGGGAGGCAGTGACTGAAGAGACTGGGATGGACTGGGATAGACTGGGAGCAGTGGTGATTTGGGTGCTTTGGAGAGCTGGAAGCAGTGCTGATGTGGGAGGCAGTGGCTGAGCAGTGGCTGAGGAGCCTGGGATGAACTGGGATGGACTGGGAGCAGTGCTGATGTGGGAAGCAGTGGCTGAGGGGACTGGATGAAACTGGGAGTAGTGGTGATTTGGGACCTGGGATGGACTGGAGCAGTGCTGATTTGGGGCTGGGATGGACTGGGAGCAGTGGTGATTTGGGAGGCAGTGGCTGAGGAGACTGGATGAACTGGGATGGACTGGGAGCAGTGGTGATTTGGGAGCCTGGGATGGACTGGGAGCAGTGGTGGTGTGAGAGGTAGTGCCTGACAAAACTGGGGTGGACTGGGAGCAGTGCTGATGTGGGAGGCAGTGACTGAGGAGACTGGGATGAAACTGGATGGACTGGGGCAGTGCTGATGTGGGAAGCAGTGGCTGAGGGGACTGGGATGAACTGGATGGACTGGAGCAGTGCTGATGTGGGAAGCAGTGGCTGAGGAGGGGAAGGAGGGCCTGCTGACAAAGGTCAGCCCTGAGCAGTGGTTCTGGTTTTCCTGCCCWTTCTCCCCAGTCCTTTCCAGGTGTTTTTTCTCTGGAGCCCAGCTCTGCTGTCTCACTCCCAGAGTATAAAATGAGAGGTTTGCCAGGAGCTGGGCCCTGCTGTCCTTTGGGAGTGGGGATCCTGTGGACCTGGCAGGACCAGCTCKTCACAGAATGCACATGTGCTTGGAGGAGTTTCCAAAGCAGCCTGCTTTCACTGATTGAAACCACTCCAATTAAGGCTTCCTAGGAGGAAATTCCTTTGGAAATGCAGCACTTTGGGGTTTCTCTGGGTGCCATGGCAGCAGTCAGGGTGCTCTGTGAGCTCTGCTCCCTGCTGGAAATGGGCACAGCCTTTCCAGGAGGAAGATTCTGTGGCATTTGGGAGGTGGAGCCTTGGATGGTCTGTGACACTGCTCCTTTCAGGATTATCAGTTTGTTTGGAGTGTTTATGCAGGCAAAGTGCTGCAATCCAGGGCTCAGTTTACAGTAATTTGTTATGCCTGGAACACAGACAGCCTTCCCAGATCTGTGAAAAGGGATCCTTTCAAACCTAACTGACAACTCTTTTCATCTGACTTCAGTGCTCCACAGCCCTGAGTTTTAAAGGATGGGGAAAGCAACATCTAATCTGTGTTTACWAAACCATGCCAGTGTGTTCTATAAACTCGCAGCAATACAACCCCAATCTGCTCCATTTCCACTTCCCCCCAGGGTAATTTGAATAGTCCTGAAGCTGGAACTATTATCTCAGCAAATACAGCAAGTGCAGGCAGACTTCTGCATCAGCTCATGCAGATTTCTTTCCTGCAAAAGTAGCTTTTTTTTTTTTTTTRTTTGGCCTCCTTGTTCTTTTCCCCCCCTTTTTGTTTTGATTTGTTTATTCACTCTCCAAACAGCTCCTCAGCAGTCGGTTTAAGCAGCTCCTCTAATCTGGAGTGCTGCACGATGGTGTCCCTGGGAGCCTTTCTGCACAGCCTGAAAGCTGCTTCCCAGCTTGCTTTAAACCCTCYATCTTCTGCTACTCTCATTTGTTCAAAGCCAAATGAGTAATTAGAGAGCAAGTTGTGCACCAGGCACGTTCTGGACACTGAAATCCTGTAGGTTTTTTCCCTTTTTTGCCTTTTTTTAAGGGAAATGTCTTTTGCAGGCAGGTGCTCAGTGGGAAGRAGCTGGTTCCAGTCCAGGAGTTAGGATGGTGTGGAGTCCAAGCCAAATATCCTCAGGGATTTTATTTCATCAAGTTTTTACTCCAGTGATGCTACACAGCTCCTGGGTGTGCATCCAGCTGCAGGGAAAGGTTAGAGGTCTCCTGAGTTATGAGCCTTTAATTCCTTCACTTGAAATGAATTAGATTCATTGCAAAGAGAGAAATGCATAAAAATTAGGTAATTTGAAATTAATATTTTGTACTTATCCTTAAAGAAAGGCTGAATCTTCCAGTTTGCATGGGCTGTATGGAGAGGGCTTTAAATTGATTATTAAAAGTGAGCTAATGGAATTGATTGGCCTTGGGTGTGTTTTAGACAGGCCTGAAGCAGCTGAAGGGTGGAGGCAAACATGGAGAAATAGAGTTTCAACAGGATACAGTGAACAAATAGAAATTTTCTGAAATTTTGGGACACACATCCAGATTTTGAGAGTTCTCTTCTGACAATCTGCAYCTGTCCATAAATGAACTGTAAGCAGAGTATCTGTTGGGATGTGTATATTTATGTGTGTCCATCTAAAGTAGTGGAGTGTCCAAAACAAACACAGCAGACTTTAACAAAAAAATAAAATTAAAATTGACTTCTTGTAGATTTTGGCAGGATTCATTTTGAAAAAAGACCAAACTGTAAGTTTGTAGTTGTATTTTTGTYAAGATTGGAAGGACTTCACCGTTCAGTTAATTCCCTTGTACTTTAAGCAGCTGCTTCATTCCTGTTAAAAACCATCCATTAAAACCTCATGGGGCATTTGTTTGACAAGTCTTTCTGAACTTCTGTGTCTGTTAATGACACCAGAGAAATCCTGAGTATTTTTTGTCATTACATTGAGCCAGTGGTGGTTCTGGAATGGCTCTAAACCCACTGGCAATTCAAAACCTGTGTAATTAGAGCCCCTCAGAACTTGTCAGGGGTGAATGCCATGAACTCTGAGGGCAGTGGGATCTCCCCACTCCTGGCTCCTTCCCTGCTCTGTGGGTTTTCCCTCATTTTCCAGCTCACTGTTGACTGAACAGCAGCACAGCACTGACCTGATTATTTTGACAAGAGCTCAGAATAGCACTGAGGGTCCTGCCCCAGAGTTGTGCTAATTTTGGTCCTTTTTTCCCTGGAGCTGCAGCAGCAGCTGCTCCATGCTCTGGTCTCCTCACACCCTTCTCTCTGCTTTTCTGASCATCCCCACATGGGCAGAGTTACCTCCAGAGCACAGAAAGCAGATATTTGGGAATGGAAATGGGAATTCCAGCCCAGTGGGAAAGTGTGAATTCAGGGTAAAAAAATGTGTAGTTTGTAATAACAGTGCACTAATTGTTTGTGGTGGGCCAGGATTTCACTGAAACTCAGTAAAACTCATATTGCTGAAGAGGAAAGAGGTTGTAACTTGAAGCAGGAGCCATGAGGATGCTGGAAATGTGGAATTCTCAGCTGACAGCAGCTCCTGTTCTGAGCTCTGGGGTTGTTCTTAATCACTCCTAGCTCTAATTCATCCACAGCTTCACCAAAACTCTTCAACTCAGAGCCTGATTGCAATTTCTGCCATAAAGCTAATTAAATATAATACAGACAAAACTGAGCACTCCCAATTCCTGTCAGATAAGTGAATGCAATCTATGAYCTTTTGTCTGTAAGAATAATTACAAATCCAGCAAGTTTAAGGTRACCAAGTATTGAAACTCCTGTTGTTTGATACATTTCCAGGTTCTGAAATCAATTAAATCTAGGCTATGCAAAAGACTCATTTTCTTTGCAGGAATAGGATTTTTTTTTTTGCTAAAAAGAGGCAATAATGCCTCATTATCCTTCTCTGTGATCTCCTTTTGGTGCTGCAGTGGCTAAGAAACAAAAGTCTACTACTATTTATTCCACTTGCATGGTGCATTGAACTGGAAATAAATCTTTAAGACTTCTCTAGTGAGCAAAAATCACTCAGAGCTTACAAGCTGGAAGAGTTGATAGATCTCTCTTCTGGATTTGATGGGTTTTGCAGTTAAAATTTCAGGAGTACTGTGGGATCARTGCCTCAGTATGGCTTGGTTGGACAGCTCCCTCAGGTAAGGGCYTTTGAAACTGCTCCTTTCACATCCCTTTTCTCTAAAAAATACAACAGAACTTGCCTTGGGTGTTCTCTGGGTYGATATTAGTTTGCCTTAATGCTATTTTCTCTGTATCTCATCCAGCTCTGAGCATGGAATAGCATCCCAGAATCCTTTAGGTTGGAAAATACCTCCAGGATCATCGAGTCCAACATGACAATCCCCACCTTGTCACCACCCAGAGCACTGAGTGCCACATCCAGCCTTTTCTTGCATTTTTAAATCAGGACATTGTTGTGATATCCCTCACTGTGTTGGTATGAAAAAGTGAGGAAAACTTGAGTATTACCAGTTCCCTGTGCTGTTGTTTGGTACTTCAATATTGGTATATTAGATTTTTTTAAGGGTGTTCTTTGTCTTTTCAGATATGAAATGTTCTTGGATAGACCCTTCTTCTAATTAGCTGATATGCATAAAGTGAAATGACTGCAGCTGTGACAGGAAATATTTTATTGTTTTTCTTTGGGGCTTTTCTTGGCCATTTGTAGCTGTGTGCATTCCTGCTGAGGTGGTGATAGTTGAGATGGGCCAGGCAGTTTTTCATTTTCCTGTTTGACTGATAATTGCAGAGCTGTGGAAGCACAGCCAGTTCTGTGAGTGGGCTGTGAGCAGAAAAGGGGAGCTCTGAGACAACACTGGAAGTCCAGGAATTTCCAGAAAATGGAAAATTCTGCTTACAAGTGCTGAAACTTCCCTTGTCACCTCCCCCACCACTGTGGAACACTAAATTCACATCTCATTATGTAAGTCAATCARTATTACCACGTGCTTAAATGAAGGGAAGTTTTCCTCCTGGGGTAATTGTGTGTTGCAGAAATCTGYGTTTATTCCTGCTCACAGAGCTGAGTTTGATGGTCCTGAAGCAGAGCAGRTCCTGGAGAGCATTTCCTTGCACCTCCCAGAAGTCAGGGATGTACTCTGGGGTTGTTAAAACATTCATTTATTTGCCTTGCACTAGCAGTGAGAAGTTARTAATCTTTATATTCAGCTGTATTTTAGTTTTTCGTGTTTTTGCTTTGCTGTTTTACACCAAGCAAGCTCAATTGCTATAGATGAGGGATTTTTTAAATTGCATTTCTTGTTGCTCCCACAATATGTCACATAGTTCATCAAAACTGTGTTGATTTTCTGATGGTTTTAGGTGTGCAAAGTACCACAAGATGCAGAACACTTCGGCTGTGGCACCCCAAAGAGGAGAATTTAATTAATTCCCCAAATAACAAAATAAATTTTCATATTATGTACACTTACCACTTTGGTTAGATTTTTAATTCTGGACAAAATGTGACTTTTATATTTCCAAAATGATGAAGTGTGGATTGTTTATCGTAAGGAATTATTGCTGTGATCTGTGACAGATGGAAAAATCTTTTAGCTGGGGTGGGCAAAGGATGTGACACCTGTCAGAGTGYCAGCAAAGCCTCATTGCAGCAGGCCATGGCTCAGGCTGGAGCAGGCTTCACTGCACTGGGTTAATTGGTAATTGTTAATTGAGTTGCAGAGATCCCTGACTGGGAGGAGCTGGACTTTGCCTGCAGTTCTGGACCTTACCCCAAAACGTGACCAAGGCCAAGTGGTGCCCTCCCCATAAAGTGAATTTCCCCATATCCCTGTTCAGTGCAGTTCTCCTGGACATTGACTGTGCTGAYTCATCTGTGATTCTGCAAGGGAGTTCTTTTRCCATGGAACACTGGCCATTGCATTTCCTGGAACTTTTTCACTACTTAATTTGCAAGTTTGCATCTTCAGAATGATTTATGATTCATCTCTGATATTTTTTTTTTATTCCTCCCACAAGTGCTTTGAGTCCTGTTTTGGTTTTTTATGATTTTATGAATTTAAAATACTCTCTGGAAAGAAACTTTAGGATCATCTCAGAATCCCAGAATGATTTGGGTTGGAAGGGACCTCAAAGCTCATCCCATTCCATGGGCAGGGACACCTTCCACTATCCCASGTTGCTCCAGCCTGGTCTTGAACACTCCCAGGGATGAGGCATCTACCACTTCTATTGTAAATAATACATTAAATATAATTTAATTTATTAAGAAAACCTTAATTTTTTAATCTGCCTCTGCAGATAGTTTACCCAAATTTATAAAGTTTGGGCAATAAATACAAGGAAACACTTGGAAAAAAACTCACCTGTAATCTGTCAGGTTAAATGGATACAAGTTGGTGGCTTGGTTAACAACTCTGGTTTATGGTAGGTTATTCAATTCTTTATATCATAGCTTTATTCAAAATTACAGTTCTTACGGTTTTATTTATTTGTTCAGATATTTATTCRATGTGTTGCTTTCCAGCTGCAGCATTTGGGCTGTGAGGTTTCACTGATTTTGGAGGTTTGGTATGTCCTTTAATGGCTTTTCTCCTAATAAAATACTGGAGATCACGGAGTGGGTGAGGAAACTCCAGAGAAATTGTAACTGAACTTCACAAGCTCACAGGATTTACAAATCCTCCTTTCCTGATCTCCAAACATGCAGCATGGAAGAGCAAAACAACCTCAGCAGGAGCCAGGTCTGATTTCCAGGCTGAAAATTCCGGAATTTTCCCCTCCCATGCATTTCCATGAATTTTGGAAATTTTGAATTTTACAGCATTTCCCAAAGGCAGTGTGGATCAGAGCAGAGGAATTGGAGAGCTGAGGTAGCCCAGGACAGACCCCTGCCAGCAAATGCTCCTTGCTGATGGTTCCTTTATTTTAGGTTTGATTTGGGTTTTACTGAGGGGAGATATTGGAGGAAAAAGAGCTCATTGGAAGCAGAGAAGGGCTGCAAGGAAACAAATGAAAGGAGCTGCCTGAACTGGCACTGGTGCCTCAGAAATGTTGTGTGTAATTGCTGCTTGAGCAGAGCTCTGCTTGTAAATCTGTCAGCACCCTGTGAGTGTTTTGTYGGGTTTGGAGTACCCAGTTCTGAGCCTGCCTCGTTTTATCTGCTTTGAGAAATGTAACTCACTGGAAATCTGATGGGYGACATCCAACTACAGCTGTTAAACCTGATTGTTTCTTGTTTTCTCACCTGTTTTTTAGGAAATTTTTTGTTATTTCTCTGTMAAAAACAGTCTGAATGGAACTGTCCTTACAGTCTCTACTTGTGGTTTATATTAATAGGGAGATGATGGAAATGTTTGTTCAGCAATTGAAAAGSATTGGTAGCTTCAGGGGAAGAAATAAATTGAGTGTTGCTGGGCTGTAATGTTTGGTTTAATGTTTTTCTGAGGTGGCTGAAGGTGGCTCACCTGTGCAGGAGGATTTCTGTTTGGGCAAGGCTAGAGTTGGACTCACTTGGGCATTTCAAACAGAATTAGGAATCCACAGTGTTTGCATTCTGCACAAAGGAGCTCAGGAGTGTTGGAGCATCAGCAAGAAGCTTTAAAGAACAAGGTGGGGAGGAATGAGGGAAGGAACCAACCCCAGATATTCCCATCCATAAAGGGCTGGTGGATTGAAAATAGAAAGAGATGAAGAAACCACTTTGAATATGAAGTGGAGCAAGTTAAAATTCAAAATAAAACATTGGAATGCTTTAGRTGCTGCTTTATGTGCCAAATAAGAGCAGTGGTGGTTTTCAGTTGTATCTAAAAGAGCAAATTCCATCCTCATTGTACTGCTGGAAACTCAAGGATGTGTCAYAATGCACTGTGAGCTTCATACAGCACCTTGAAATGAAAGGGAGCCAAGGCAAAGCACTTTCAGGGGATCTGTGGTAAAACTCTTCCTTCCATCCTTCTGGGGATTTGTAATAGGAAACTTCATTGGTCCATAGTATTTTGCAAACTAAAGCTAGAAAAAGACAGGATAAATTTCTTTATTTTTACAGTGCATTCTTGACTAAATTAAGTTGCTGTTTCTAGATCACTGTGGCCAGCCTGGTGTTTTAAGTGAGAACAGCTAATTGTGGTAATTTCCAAATAAACTCAAAWGTAGCAAACCCTTCTGTTAGATCASATTGCTAATTTTGGCTGAGGGAGTTGAGATTTTAAATGACATCTTGGTACTTTTATGATYATAAAGCATCACATTCATTTAATTCTGACAAAATACTGATTTTCAATGGAAGTAAATTATTTCCTAAGCTTTGGGGTTTTTTAGGAAGTTTCTATTTTCTCTAACATAAATGTTGTTTTTTGTAGGGCGCCAATGCCTCTGCTTTGGAGAAAGAGATTGGTCCTGAGCAGTTCCCTGTGAATGAGCATTATTTTGGCTTGGTCAATGTAAGTGAATTTRCTATGCTTAAAATGCTGGGTTTTAATTCACATCCTAATTTGGAGCTTAGCAGGATTCTGTGAGAACTTGATTGATGAAACTTCTCCCTTGGAGTGGGACTGAGCACAGACACCACATCCTGCAGTGTGCTTATTAACCGAGATAGCATTTCATCTGAAACACAGAAAAATAAATGTATTTCTTGTAAAGTCTGTGAGAAAACTCTTCCTCCTCCAGTACATTTCTACTTCTAAGATTTTAATATTTAGCTGGAAAATTGGAAATAATAAAGTGTGTCCATTGTTCATATGCTGTTCCAGAGCAGATTTTCCACTGATGCTGCAGTGCAGGGGAGGATTTAAAATTAAAATGTGTTACTTTTTAGTTCTAAAAACACCCCTCTCGTGGGAGGAGTGGAAGTTTTGTGCAGGAGATGAATGACATGGACTGGGTGGATAATTCCTTTGTGTTGTAATACTCCTTCTGGATTTTTGGTGGAGCCATGAACCCTCCAAAAAGCTGAATTTTTGCAGTTTGTGTGGCTGTGGGGCAGCAAAGCTGTGCAGAGGATGTTGATCCTGGTGAGTTCAGAGCAGCAGTGGTTCTGTGGCATCCTATTCATGATAGGAAAATGCAATTTTGGCAGAACTCACTAGAAACAATTATTCCTGTGTTCTGGTCATCAGGGTTGTGTTGAGAGCTGGGAGATGCTCCATGTCTTCACACACCAAGTAAGGCCAACTAAACAGTATTTATGGAGCTCATTAGAGGCCCAGTTAATTGACTTTGTGTGGGTTCCTAGCAGTTTACATTTCAGACACCCAGCTATCCAAACAGCCAGAATTCTATTCCCTATGTGGGGTATTGGTGGCCATTCCAGAGCTGCTGAGGTTTGCACCATAATGGCAAAAATGGAATTGTGACAGAAATAGCAGAGCACTGAATGGAGTGAGGAGGAAAAACAGCATCCTAAAAATAACCAGAATTATTAGAACCCCATCCATTCTCTGTTTTGAAGGACAAAACATGACTAACACTGTTGTGCTTCATTTCATGCAACTGGTTTCTTGAGGGTGGTGTTTTCACACTGTTGTTCTGCTGAGCTTTTTCTGAAGTTATTTCTGGTTCTTTCATGATTTGGAATTAATTGGAACATTTTAAAGAGGGCAATTCCATGGCTTCAGCATCAGTGCTGTTAAATGTGTGATGGCACTGCAAATACAATCAGGTGTTGAACTTGTGGGCAATGGAGGCCAAAACTTTGGGTTGAATAGTTATTTAATTATTTATAGTATAGTATTTTAGTACATTTTATATAATGTAGTGTATTTTATATATATAYTATAGTATATTTTATAAATAGTTATTTAATTTTTGGATCAGTGAGCTAAAGCAACCTGACTCTTTTAAACTGTGTCTAAAGCCACTGCAGAACATGTGGGAAACTGTTCAAATAGTTTATATTTACTAAAGCCCAAGAGGGATGGAACAATGGTGRCATTCCAGAATTTCATCTCAATTTTCCTTTTAAGAAGCTCCTATCTTCAAATAAGCTTTCAGACCTAGGATGCCTGTTTMGTGTTGTGTGCAGATTTATTTAGCATGATGATTCTTTGTTTTTCTAGGTCACTAACAAGCATGTGAGTGATTCTCTCTCCTAATTCATGTGTTTGTTTAGTTTCCATATTTTCRTCATGTCAATAAGTTTTAACTGTTGTTCCCTGTTGTTTGCATATGGTGTAAATCAATGTTACTGGAGCTATAATCTGTGACCTTRTGAGCTGTATGAATGAAGCTGTTCATTTTCTGTTTCAGTCAAAGTGATTATTACCTTGAAACCATTCTGCTGCAGTAATCACACCAAATTTGGGTGAACAGTGGCCATGTCTTAGTGCTCTGCAGACAGATTTTTATACTTTTTTGGTTTATATAAAATATGTTGCTCTTGGGGTGCAGAACCTCGTTACCAGAATATCTGGGGACTGCAAACCCAGAATTTGTGTCCCTTTTTTGAAGCAGCAGCACAGRAGATTGCAGAGCAGCAGCTCTGAAGCCATGGTTTGTGGTTGTGGGTGATAAGCTGATATCCTGGTGTCCTCCTTGCTGTGCCACAGGGAGCAGCCTCTGCAAGGCCTTATCTGTGCCTGCCACTGCCTGCACACAGYCCAGATGCAAACCAGCTGCTCTGTGCCTGGCCCTGCATCACGTGCTGCTCAAAACATTCTGTTATAAGCAGGAAA
Source organism: Sporophila hypoxantha (assembly GCA_002167245.1). Taxonomy (NCBI): domain Eukaryota; kingdom Metazoa; phylum Chordata; class Aves; order Passeriformes; family Thraupidae; genus Sporophila; species Sporophila hypoxantha. The sequence continues at coordinate 2,208,354 of NDFG01000062.1, read as the reverse complement.
TATTGCTTTTATTGTTAATTTATAATAGGTATTGCCCCTGGGATTGGCTCAGTTGGTCAGAGCAGGGTGCTGGTAATGCCAAGGCTGTYGGTTTGATCCCTGTATGYGTTGTTCACTTTGGAGTTGGACTCAGTGATCCTCGGGGGTCCCTCCCAACTTAAAATATTCTGTGAATTTARTATTTATTTATTTGGTCCTTGCTACCTCTCCCCTCTCAGGATGATGAGTTGTGCTGTGTCTCCACAAATTTMGATTCTTTGCTGAACCCTTAATTACTTTATTACTTATTCCCAGTATCCTGTGAGTGTTGTCTCCTCTCCCTGCCCTTGCTGTCACAAGGCTCAGCCTTTGCCCATTCCAAGCAGTATTTCTCCCATCCCACAACCAGTATTTCCCCTTATTCCTACCAGTATTTCCCCCAACTCCAGCCAGTGTTTTCCCATTTCAAGCAATATTTCCCCATCCCACCAGTGGTTTCCCCCATCCCAAACCAGTGGTTTTTCCCCCATTCCAAGCAATATTTCCCCCATTCAAAGCTGTGGTTATTCCCCCCAATTTTCAGAATATTTCCCCATTCAAGCAAGTGTTTTTCCTCCATTTCCAAGCAATATTTCTCCCAATTTCAAGCAGTTTCTCCATTCCCCATTCCAGCAGTTGTTTCCACCCTCATATAAGCAGTGTTTTCCCATTCCAAGCAGTTTCCATTCAAACCAAGGTGTTCCCCTCAGTCCAACAGTTTCCCTCCATTCCACCCATCCCAACCAGTATTTCCCTCATTCCAGCCAGTGTTTCTTCCCCCCATTCCAGCCAGTGTTCCCTCCCATTCCAGCCAGTGTTCCCCCACTCCAAGCAGTGTTTCTTCCCCCCCCCACCAGTGTTTCCCTCATTCCAAGCAATATTTCCCCCATTCCAACCAATGTTTCCCCTGTCCCACAAGCAGTATTTCCCCCATTCCAACCAATGTTTCCCCTGTCCCACAAGCAGTATTTCCCCCATTCCAACCAGTGTTTCCCCTGTCCCACAAGCAGTGTTTCCCCCATCCCAAGCAGTGTTTCTTCCCCCCATCCCAACCAGTATTCCCCAGTAAATGAGCTCTGCCAGGTGACTCCTCCAGTTTCACTGTGTGACATTTTTAATGAATTCTGTTCCTGTCATTCCTTTTTGGCAGCCCTAATGCAAAGCCCTTTGTTCTCCCTGTGTTCTGTTTCTGACCAGTTCGGCAATACCTGCTACTGCAACTCGGTCTTGCAGGCCCTGTATTTTTGTCGGCCGTTTCGGGAAAAGGTTTTGGCATACAAGGTGCAGCCTCGAAAGAAGGAAAGCCTCCTGACCTGCCTCTCTGATCTCTTCAACAGTATTGCCACCCAAAAGAAGAAGGTGGGAGTCATCCCACCCAAGAAATTTATTTCCCGCTTGAGGAAGGAAAATGGTAAATGAAGAAATGATATTTTAATGTGTTTTTAAGGATGTAAAATGTTAAATTTAGGGGGGTTTTTTTTGAGTAAAAATTGTCAAGTTTGAACAGGTTTCTTGGAGATTTTTGTGGTGTGAAGTTCATCACCTGTGTGCTTGTCTTGTCTCAGTGTCTGTGTTTCTGGACTTGCACATGTCCAGATATTCCACACTGGCATGGTGCTCCCTAGAGGAATAAAACACACTGCAGGTCATTGCTCCAGGCTCTCATGAACTCTCACAGGAGACACAGCCACTCACAGCCTGTTCCCTTGCATTTGTGGCAGGATGAATTCCTCAGGATCAGAACTGGTYGTTATTTCCCAGGGCTGTTTGGTGAGGACATTTCTGGCTGTTGATTTCTCCTCTCTGCTTGAACTTGAAAAGATAACAAATTTCCAGTAGGGGATTTTTGCCCCTTGGTGCTGGATTTAATGAACCAGTGGCCCAAGGCAACACATCTGAATTTCTTTATTTATCTCCCTTTCCAAAGAAAAGAAGAAAAAAATCTACAAAAAGCCCCAAACCAATAATGATTTCTTCAGTTCTGAGAAATYGCCAAATTAAGTTTCTTTAATGGTATTTTTCAGCTGTGTGTTTCTTCTTCCTGAGGATAATCATTGAGAGAACAACAAAGTGCAATTCTTCCCAAACTCACCAGAGCTGTGTAGCAGGGGAAAGGAGGGAAGGGAAGAAACCACAGTGACCTGCTGTTGGGAAGTGTCTGTAGTTGTTCATTCTCCTCCTGTCTCCCTTTCCAGAATTATTTGATAATTACATGCAGCAGGATGCACACGAATTCCTGAACTACCTACTGAACACTATTGCTGACTTGCTGCAAGAGGAGAAGAAGCAGGAGAAGCAGAATGGGAAGCTCCAGAATGGCAGCATTGAGAGTGAAGAAGGAGACAAGGCTGATCTGACGTGGGTCCATGAAATCTTCCAAGGAACACTAACCAATGAAACCAGATGTCTTAACTGTGAGGCTGTACGTGCACCCCCACACCACTCCTCCTTAGCTTTCTCCCTGCTCCTGGCTTGGTTTCCCTAACACTGAGCACCCTTTTTCATTCATTAGGGTAGATGAAATTGCACTGTCTCTATTAAAATATGGAGCATAGCCTATTTTAGGACTCTATGTTCAAACCAGTGCTCATTAAGGTATGTTGCCCAGAAAAAGCCCAGTGTTTTCCCTGTTTCTCCTCCCTGTTTCCATCGAGGCAGCTGRACCTGGCTGACCCAAGCTGCCTTTTTGTCTCCATGTTATTCCCTGTGTCAGTGGCTGAGAGTTTATGTTGTGTTCCTACATGAGAGTTGCTCTTAATTTAACTCTGGCATGAAATGAGTTGCTTGAACTGGAATTCTGTGCTTGGTGCTGGTCCTTGGCCACTCTATTTGAGAGCAAAAAAAGTGGCATGAAGTCTGGAATTAGAACCACAGCACCTTCAGACCAGGGATTTGTAGTTTGTCATATGCTCTGATTTAATAGTGCTAAAAAAAATGAAAACCCAGATGGGGAGAGAAATAAAAAACCCAAGAAATTATTACAACAGAAAAGACTGCTCTTGGCATTTAAAATCTAAAGTTARGGCTATGTGATGAGGAGAAGCTCTAAAAATGACATTAATAGGATTTTGTCTCAAGGTTTTTGCKATGAAATGTGACTGTTCCACAAATGGAAAGATGGTTTTCCTCCCTGCTAACCCATTTAATTGAGGAGCCATCTGCCTGTTTCTGCCTTGCCTCTGAGTATTGACTGTTACACCCTGAAATGCAGCAGAAAGCTGCAGCAGGCTGCAGAGAAAATGGAATGTGGTTAAAACCTCTCCAGTGAGAGCTCTGGGTGGTTAAAACCTGGGTTTGCCAGTGAAATAATAAAAGTGCCTTGAAGTCTCAAGGGGGAGAGATGTTTCARGAGGAAGTGTTTGGGTTTTTGTGCTTTTTTCCATCGGTTTTTMMKTTTGTTTTGTTGTTGCTTTTTTTAAAATGCTCCTCTACAGATTTTAACACCACATCAGACTATTTAATCACTTTTAGTTTACCTCAAGAAAAGGCCTCTTTGTGTACGTGTACATTTATTTTTAATCACATTGCACCACTCCAGAATTGGATAAGAGAAATCTGCCAGCTCTAAATTGTTACCAAATATCTCTTCTTATTATTTTTTTTCAAGGTTAGTAGCAAAGATGAGGACTTTCTGGACCTCTCGGTTGATGTGGAACAAAATACATCAATTACACATTGTCTAAGGTAAACAGAATTCTTTGGGAAAGGAAAAAATACCTGCCCTGGTCAGAAGGAAAGAGCCTGAATTAGTTATTCTCTGTAGGCTTTGACATGAGGTAAAATATTGTGAGTTTTGGAAGGGTTCTTAGTGGGGTTTAGTATTTAATAAACACTAGTGGTAGATAAGATTGATTTTCACTTTCTTTTATGGGGATTTGAATTTGTTCCATCACACAGCCAGGCTTTATCAAAAATAAACATGCAGTGTTTGGTTTCACAATAAATTRTTGATTATTTTCATATTCTTACTGCATTTCAGTTGCCTGGCCCTGATGTTAAGGGTCAGTTTGGTTTTTCCTGGTAGACATTTGCTCCATGTGTTTGTCAGCTGCTTGGATATTTAATTTGCACCCAGCATCTGGCTATTTAATAGCTGATAATGGATCTCTAATTGCTGGGAGCTGAAGGATCATCCAGACTTTGCTACTTAATGGCTGGAGATGGGAACATTTAATTTCTGCCACTAAAGAAAACATGGAATGGCTACTGATGGAAACAAAACTCAACCACCTTCTTGCTGTTTATTACCTTTCCTAGCCAGAAAATAGGCAGTTAATAGTGCAAATTCCAGATTTTTCCAGCTGAACATGGATGCTGCATCCCAGGAATGAGACAAATACACATCAAATGGCTCTGGGAGCACCATGAATGAAAGGAGCTTCATCCTCTGTGTGTTGTTTGGGGGTTTTTTCAGCATTTTCAGCCTGGATGCTCTGGAATATCCCTGCTTATGCCACTCTCTGATTTCCACAGGGGATTTAGTAACACTGAAACTCTATGCAGTGAATACAAATACTATTGTGAGCAGTGCCGCAGCAAACAGGAGGCACAGAAGAGGTAAGGGCCAAACATTCAGGCTGAGGGAGATGTTCTCTTTAAATTTCTGGGCAAATACACCTGGTGAATTCAGGCAAAGAAAAGGTGAGGTTGTCTAGGTCTGTGTTTGATGAAGGAGAAGTGGAGAGACTGAGTAACTTCATGGCAGCCTCATCATGAGGAGACTCATTCTGTGTTTCTCCCTGAAGAGTTTCTATCTGCTGTTTCCAGACATCCACATTTTCCTCAGTTAGCATTAATCAGCTTAAAGCCACTGGAAAACATCCCATCTGCTTTGTCTGGGAGCACTGGGTAAAWAAAATCTTATTTCTCCCCTCAGACTTGGTCACAGCCAGAGCAGCAACACAGATTTATTTCAGCTCTTTCTTCCCACTGATGGGTGAAAAATTGATGTTTTCCTGCAGTTGTTTTGCATTCAGATGTCAGTTGTGCTGTTAATAATTTGGAATAAATATTGCCTGTTCTCACTAAGAGAGAAAAAAAGAGGTTTTTTTATACTATCAATATTTTGGATTATARGGGATTCATTTTATGGCGCTTCCTCATAAGGAAACCATTCTTGAACAAATCTTTGTTTGGGGTGATTTGCTAACCCTTACCCTTTATTTCCCACATTTTTTTGCTCCAGAATGAGGGTGAAGAAGCTGCCCATGATCCTGGCTCTGCACTTGAAGAGGTTCAAGTACATGGACCAGCTGCACCGCTACACCAAGCTGTCCTACAGGGTGGTGTTCCCCCTGGAGCTGAGGCTCTTCAACACCTCGGGGGATGCCACCAACCCCGACAGGATGTACGACCTGGTGGCCGTGGTGGTGCACTGTGGCAGGTACCTCTGCACATCCCCTGCCTCTCCTTGGAATTCTGAGGGAATCTCTCATCCCTCTGCTGCTTTCTAACACTGCTTGGTAATGCAGGAGCGGTGTCAGAGCTGGTTGGCTGGAAGTATTTTGATTTTTTTTTTTTTTAATTCTGTGMTTTTTACTGGGTTTTTTGCTATTTTAAGTTTTATTTTAATTTTTTACTGTCACTTTCTCTGGGTCTGAATTGAAGGCACTTGAGGAGGTAGTTCATGTTCAGACTCAGGTGTTTATTATTTCTTATCAGTGAAACAGCCTCACAACCATGAGTTCTGCAGCTTTTCATTAGAAGGCACAAAATGGCCAGCTATCTCTTGTTACAAGATCTTTTAAGACTGAACTCTCCAATTAAGAAAGGACACCTAGATTATTTTCCCTTTTAACCTAGTAACTGATCCCTGGAAGCCCACAATGTGGACTTTMCTGTCAAATTACAAGACATCACCCAAACCTGTGAAGAAGAAGGAAGAAGATAAAGAAGAACAACCTGTGTCCACTCTAAAACCTCCATCTTGCTTCATATTTATTTCTATATTCTGAAATCCCAAACTCTGAGTTTTCCACCCTGTGACATTACACACTTCTAACCAACTCCACACCCACAATCCCAGTGCTATCAATCAATTTTGGAAGTTTTCTCCACAGCCTCAGGTCAAATGCAGTGTTCTCATGTGGCTSTGTGCCTTTCAGCCCAGAAAGTGTTAAAATTCTCAGCATCCAGYGTTCCAACATTTTACTATTTTAAATTTAACTTTACAGGCTCAGATTTGTCATTTTGTGTCACTTGTGTCATCAGCACAGTGGCACATCAGGCAAGCTCTTTCTTTGAGCTGGAACAAAAAGCAATCATTAAAAAAACCCAAAACAACAAAAAKCCCCACMCCTAASCCTGCTTTCCAGGAGATCTAAATGGAAGAAAAAGAAATCTTGGAAAAACACCTACTGAAATAGAATTAAGTTATGTTTTTCATCTTGCTGCTGCCTAAACCCTTGAAGTTTCTTTAGAAGCTGGTGCCATCATGTGGAATAAACTGTGCACTGCTGGGTTTCTAAAATATCCTTATTTTCTTCATTAAATTTTAGTTTTAGCAGCTTCAGTTCTGGTTTTAAAAGCAAAGAGGAAAAAGCTTCTAAGTATTTTAGGAAAAAAGCCCTCATGGAAAGGAAAAAATATTTTTAACTGCCTTCAGGAAGTGTGAGTTTTAAAATAKCCAGTTATTACAGCACATAAATGCTTTGAAATATCTTTGTGAGGGAAAAATGCTAGATTTAGTATAAATAAACTTTATATAATTCTAGAATATTTTTGCTGTGGTGCAGTTATATATAGTTTTTATCATTTTAGGATCTCATGCAATGCGTTTTCTTGTGGAGTTTTTATTTGCCATACCTGTGCCTACACTTACATTTTTGGATAATGGTGATTAATAATTCAGATTATTAAATGGTTTTCCTTTTTTTCCTCATACCTTTTATCCTATGTGGGGCTTTTAGGATTCCTGTAACTCACCTGCTCTCAGTTCTTACCAGGAATTTACCAAAGGCTTGAGATAAATGAGATTTTCTGAATATTTTGAGTTCTCAGAACTTGTTTGAAATATTTTGCACGTAGGGTTTTACTTCAGTTTAAATTTAAATAAGGTTTAAATTTAAGTTTAAGTTTAGTTTTATGTAGTTGCCGTAAACAAAGGAATTCCATTCTGTGAATTGGAAACTTCCACCAGAAAAGTGGGAAGAGCTCTCCCAGAAGTCAGGTTAAACCACACTGAGAACTAAAGGAATTCCTGCTGTGAAATAAAATATTTCAGAGCTGATTTAAATCAAAACTTCAATTTTAATCAAAATACTTAGCAGTGGTGAATGCAACAGAGATTGAAATATTTTTAATTRTGGGTTTTAAAATCTCTGAATGATGATATGAAATATTTACAGCATCGTGTGTTTTGAATATTTTGTATTTTCAAGCAGCCAACAGCAACCTTTTTATTAGAGCAATTTGGCAAAAATCAAAAAGCCTCCCCAGGGAAAAGCTTGGAAGTGGTGCTGGGAGAGCAGAGGTGGTTTTGGGGAGGGCAGTGGCTCCTGGTTAATAAATTTGCAATTCCTTTTCCTGCAGTGGCCCCAACCGGGGGCATTACATCACCATCGTGAAGAGCCACGGCTTCTGGCTGCTCTTTGATGATGACATTGTAGAGGTGGGTAACAAAAAAACAACAAAACACCCCAAAACTCTCATTGCAGCCCATTTTTAGGCTCCTCTCCATTGCTAACTTGCATTTTTTTGCTGCACTTTAAGAGCTTCTCACTTTTTTTGGGTCACTTTTCAGCAACAAATTGTAGGACAAAAATATTTTTAGAGGTGATGTTGAAACAGCTCAAGCAAATTTTTTCTTTTCCTACAACATATCTGTAAAGGATGATATCCACAATATTTATACATCCATGGATTTCACTTAATTATTAAGCAAATATCAAACAGTAGAACAAATGCCACAGCAGAGCTGCTTTTTGTAAAGATGAAAATGCTTTGTTTGTCTTGGAGGTCCCGTGGTCAAGGCCTGATTAGGTGTCTAAATAGCAAAATCCATGCTTGTGTTGAAATAAAAATGTAGGACATTCCTCATTTTTAATTTTTTTTGATCTTTGCATGGCTTTGAGCATCAGGGGTGGCTCCTCTGTGTGTGTGGCTGTCAGCAGTTCCCTTTTTCCTATTTTTTTATTTTTAGGGTCATTTTCCTCTGTTTCTGTCATAGTCCAWGTACAGAATTGTGTCACCTAATATGGAAAGAGTTCACCCCAATATTTTAAAATGCAAGTGTTATCTGTATTTTCCATCCAGGAGATGAACTTCACATTTTAAAAGATGGAAAATAACCATCCTCTTATTCTGTATTTGTTTTCTATCAGTCACTTCTACGTTGTATCTTCACTTTCAGGGCAAAACCAAATTTCTGTTTATCTGCAAGTACTGTTGACACTTCCATAGATGTGCCAAAAATGGCTTTTAAATGTGTGCTGTCTGTTATTGGGCAGTAAATCCAAGGAGCTGTCATGTAGTTCTTCTCTTCTGGGAAAAAACCCACYTTTTTTTCCTTTATGTTGCTTTTCTGTCTTTAATTCTGGCTTGCTTTTGGTTTTCAAGTTCATCTTCTTTCATAGAATTGTTTTTGACTACTGTAAAAACAAAGCTCTTTGGAGGGTTTAAATTCTAGGTGTGGCCACCTGACAAAACAGGTTTGAAAAGGTGAGTGCAAAGCTCTTGTTCACAGATATTGCAGCTGAAAGCCAGGAAAAGCCTTTTCCCCCTGAAATACAAAAAGCTTTCTTGKATTTTTGGCAAGTGCTGTGAGTGAACAGCTCCAAACTGAAAACAGGAAGGAGTTTGTCCTCATTACCCACTAAATGTCAGCAGTGGGGAAGGCAGATTTATTTGTCTGTTAGGATTCCATGGGAGGGCCAACTCTCAGTGAAATTGGAGATTGATGATCCCCAAACATCCTGCAGCATATGGGGAAACAGCAAATCCAGGGGACAGCTCAGTCCAGGGGGGATCCTGAGCCAAGCKAAATGGGCTGAGAAAGCTGAGCCAGTGATCTGTGGCTGATTTGGGTTTGACATTTGTCACAGAGCAGCCAGGGGATGCAGCCAGTGCCAGAATTTACCTGGAAACTCCATCCATGGAGCTCTGCACACTGAGGGCAGGCACAGAATGGCTCTGCTTAAAAAATCCCTCAGGGATTTGAYTGCTGAACTGCATTTGGTTTGGAGAACCAGAATAGATGTCTGGAAATGAGCAAGTCTCAGTTCATAAGAAACATCATTTTTAATGCCAGGTGAAGTTGCAGAATCCTAAGAGTTGTAGCTTTAGAGTAGCAGGATCCACTGGTTGTTACTCTACAGTTACAACTGGGTTAGGGTATATCTGGTCAATAAGAATGGGAAGAATAGAATCTATATAATCCCCTTTCAGCTCCACTCTGTTTTCTGTGCATAGTGAAATTAAAGGAGGAAGTCAGTTTTGCTGTGCTGAAACTAAAAATATCTGAGGCATGAATTAATATGGATCAAATGTTTGAGTTGCTTTCAGGATGAGTAGTGGAAATAGGCTTGATTGCATGGCAAGTGAGCTGGCACTTAAAATAAAACATGTTTGACTTGTCTGCTAAATATACTGCAGGAGCAGAGGAGTGTTCTTTCACTATATTTCTGTTAAAATGTGCCTCTAACAGTCTGTAGTAACGTTATGTTAATAAATGGTGTGAAAATGCAGCAGSCTCAGCAGGGGATTTCAGCTTCCCCTCACTCCTTGAATGGAGAAAAGACAAAATCTCTTTGGGGGTTTTTTCCCCCTGATTTTTTAAGAGAAGGTGTTTAACKAAACCCTTCAAGAGAGAATTTCTGCAGTTGATGCATCCTCTGAAAACTCCTATCTGCTTTTTCTTGTGCTGGGCAAAGGCTGCTCCCAGCCCAGTGCTGTTTGGCAGTGCCACAGGGAGAAGCCAGTGCTGCTGAGCTCGTGGTGATGCCAAAATCTGCTCAGGGAGCAGAGATTTCACCTTCTCCAAGTGGGTTCTGCAGCTTTCTTTTTTCTTTCTTTCTTTRTTTTAAGGTGTAATCACAGGTTGGTCTCTSCTCCTCCTGAGCAGGGCAGGTGTTCAACCCAGAGCTTCTTGTGTTTGCAACATTTCTTTACTTCCTCAACTTTATTCCTTGGGAATAAAAGGAAATTCGAGGCTCATCTCCTCCTTTGCCTCTCATTTCTGTGGATCCAGAGTCCTAAAGGGATTTAAAGACTCCATCCCAGTGGAGTGCTGAGCAGCACAGGTTCCTGGGAATGTTTTATTCCAGWCTCTGGGCTGCAGGATCCAGCTCACTGGGAACCCACTTGTGCTCAGGAGCTGGACCAGGACATCTTTAAAAACCCTTTAAAATTCCCTCCAGTTGCTGCTTGGAGTATGAGAGCAAAGCAGCTTTTCTGCATAATCACAACTTGAAATATAAGCAGATTTTAATTCTGTWAGTACAGCAAATCATAATTTTTCTTAAGACACAAACCTTGTGATAATACTCCAGGAGGCTTTGCTTGGTAGGAAAGCTCTTTTATGACCAAAGATCATAATTAGATGAGACCCACAGAGCTCATGAAGCACTTGCAGGACTTTTCTCCTTAAAAGGGTCACAATAACRTTGAAATCTGGACTTATTTTAGCTGAATTTTCAATCTGCACATCTGTACAAAAARCTTCTTGCCTGATTAGTGACTAATTTTAAAAAAAAATTTAAAATAATTTAATTATAAAATACTCAGACAAGGTACCACCAGCATGAGYAAAGCAAGTATAAAAATGTCATGTAGTCAAGGACACATTTTCATGGATCACTTGTTTTGTAGTCCAGCTTAGGACTGCACCCCTTCTGAGAAGTTTATTATTCATCCTCATTTCCTGTTTTTTTTCAATAGTAAGTTATTAAGTGGGAAAACAATGTTTTGTTGGATTGAATGATGTTGGAGTGTCACCATGRCAGCACTGCTTGGCTTTCCAGATCACCTCCAAGAGCTGGGAATAATGGTTTATCTGGGAAAAGGCTTTTAGGGTGGTTGTGTGATTGAAGCTAATCAAAACTTCCATTAATTTTCAGAAAATTGACGCCCAGGCCATTGAAGAATTCTATGGGTTAACATCAGACATTTCCAAAAACTCTGAGTCTGGATATATCCTCTTCTACCAGTCCAGGGACTGACAAGAGACACAAAGGATGGACACAAGGGAAAAGGGATCAAGCTTTGTCCAGGTGGACCCTGTGTGTGCCAGCAGAGCAGCTCCTCGTGGGGCTGTAGGACCAGGACAGACCCAGGGGAGGGGAGAGCTCCCTCCTCCCCCTTTGGAGGATTAGTGCTGAACTGCCCTAACAAGAAGAGCTTTTGTTCCAGTTTTCTTTCTGGGATTTTTTTTGGGGTTTTTTTTTTTACGTGCTATCTTCCAAAATCTGTGTTACCTCTACTTGAAACCCGGCTGCTTATTTGTTCATGAACTCAAGGAGAGATTTCAAAGTAGCATTGTAGGATTTTTACCATTTAAAGTTGGCCTGAGGCTATACCTTGGTTTCTGCCATCGTTTTTCTGTATTTTAGCAGAATGATTTCAATATTCAGTGTCAGCTGAAGGCYTATTTTAGGATATGAGCAGCAGCTGCTTGCTGGATATTTTTGGTGACTCAGACTTGAGAAGCAGTACAAAGCTAAGACATATTGGAAATGTCAAGTCTGTAATTTTTATAAAGAAAAAGCAGACAAACCCTTCTCTCTGCAGCATTGTAAACCTCCCCATTGTGCATTCTCTTGGGTTTAGAGAACACTAACAGCACTGCTTCTTTTTGTACTCTTCTTTGTGCTGTCCTGTTTCTCCTGCAGAAGGCAGAGAACTGTCTCCACTCCCAGCCTCTCCTGCTGTGCATTTTCCTTTGGAAGCAGCAGTTTTGCCTCCAGTTGCTGCAGGTTCCAGGGCAGCAGAGCAGCCCTGAGCTGTCAAAGACCCATCTCTGCTGTAGAAAAGTTGGGAATTCCAGCCTTTCTTGGAGCTGTTGCATAAACCAAAAGTGCCCTCATTCTGAAGCAGGATCTGTTCCACATTTCACTCAATTCCAAGCAAACTGATGCAAGTTGCATTTTGAATCTATGCTAATCCACAGAAACAGCACCAGTTGGGAAGGGTTGGCCAAGGGAAGGGGTGTTTAGGGAACTAATCCAGGAGTTCTGGGTCTTCAGGGTGATGAACAGGTGAGAAGGAGAACCAACCAACCCAGCAGACATTACCTGGTCAGTGTTGCAGCCATTGTTGGTGATGTTTGTCTCCATCTGGGAATCATAACCCCCCCCTAAAATGCTTCTGATTGTTTTACCTCTCTAGGCCTTGCTTCCCAGGGGAAATGGTTGGTCTGTTGAAGACTGAAATGAAGCAATTATCTGTTATGTGTATATATTCTAATCTCAAGGATAACTAGGAAGAAAAGACTAAAGAACTTGGTGAGAAATCTCAGAAAATCTTGTGCAGGTTTCTTTTGGAGAAGTGCTGTTGCTGTGCCAAAGCCTGTCACAGCTGGCTSCAGCCTCCCAGTGGGAAGGAGTGTTCTGCTGGGCCCCTGAGCTGTGTGTCCTCAGTGTGGCTGTCACAGCCCCTCATCTGTCCCTGTGCTTGTTGTTCTTGAGGATCTTTAACTTATGCAATTCTGTGGCTTGTGCAGGATATTCAATATTTTACCAAAACACTGTCCTCAGGAAAGCAGCATCTCACAGCTCCTCGTGCTGCCTGTGTCTGTTCCTTCCTCTCATGACCACAAAGGTGATGTTTAGCAATTAACTCCTGCCTTCAAAATGCAAATGAACCTTTGCCATTGTATTCCAGCTGGGTGCAGCTTCCATTCTCCTGGCACATCTCTTCCAGAAGATAAAATATGGACATTGGGTTTTTTAATTCTTTTTTATTATACAGAGTACTGTCATTTTAAGAGACACATTCAACAGCAGCAAATGTTCTTGTCATCTTGTTCTGTTGTGTGACAATTGTTCCTGGCTAAGAGTCTTCTCCCCTTCTCCACACACAAGCTGTGAGTCCTCTCCTGGTGATGCCACCAGAAGATTCTCATCACTGAGTCTTGCAAAAAATGAAAAAAAAAAAAAAAAGAGAGCACTGAGTTAAAAATAATCTAAACAGTAAATACAAAAAGTAATGTAGTACACTAGACATGTATTTTGTATATCTGGTGATACCTTTTTACAAATAAAATACCTGACTGAGAGATAATATTGAAAGATATATACTATAGATTAAAAACTGCTCAAAGTGCACTTTTGCTACAGATTTATAAGGAGACTAAAAGGAATTKAATGGGAAGAGAATGGTGTGATGTTACTTCTGTATAATAAATGACCCCACCTGTCTCCAATAAAGGTCATTATGATCAAACCCACAGCACCCAGAGGTTTTTCCTTGAATTTCACTCCTTAACTCCTCCCAGCCTGCTGGCTGGCTGAYGATCCTGATCCTGCTGTGTTTGCATCCCTGTAACCTGTGCAGGAATGGGTCAGAGCAGGAGAACTGAATAATTAATTCAGTGTCAGAGATTGTAACTGCTGAGCTGGTGCAGCAGGGAGAGGTTACCCAGGGCCTCTGTTCCCTCTGTTCCTCCTTCCCCCATCACCCCTGGAGCTCTGCTCCTGCCTTCCCTGGGARTTCTGCTCCCTCTTCCCCCCTGTGTTGTGCTTCCTGAGACTTTGTTGCAAATATCTTCTGACTGATCTGGAACAGAGACATTTAAAGGCAAAACCAGGAGCCTGTGCTGGGAGCTGTTGAGGTTCACTGCAGGACAGGTTTTCATTTCATTGTGATTCACTGCAGTTCACCTCAGCACAGGAAAATGGGATCCTGGGAGGAGGAATTTATGGGAATACAATGCAGTGGGAGCAGGGGGGATTGGAAGATGGCAGCTGCTCTGTAAAACCAGGTTGTAAATCCCAAATGCTGTCTGGCCCCTGTCCTGCTGGGTCACACCTCAGCAGGAAATAGAAAAGTGAGCTAATTTTAACTGCAGTMAGCATGAGTTGGACTTGCAGGAAGAGCATTCCCTGGAAATTGGGAGGAAACAACCAAACCCAGAAGGGCTGAAAGCAAAGTGGTTTGAGCTGGTTTGAGCCACCAGGGCAGGACTGATGGAGCTGGGATTTGGGAGCTGGGTTGGTCCCTGCAGCTCCTCTCCAGAACCTCTACTGGAGTGAGGCTGGAGACCATCCCATGGTTATTATTTCTCTATTAAATGATATTTTGCTTCAGATTCCACATTTGTGGAGAGGCTCTGCCCTTGGCTCTGCAGCACAGAGATGCTCTCTGACCTGCTGGGGGTGCTCAGCACGTTCTGGGTACCAGCAGGAGCTTTTAAAGTCCCCGTGCCAGCTCAGTTTAGGAGATACTTTAAACAAATCCTYTTTGATTGGTACAAGAAAGAAAATGGACTGAGACGAGTCAGACCTTCCCATTGTGGGGCTGGCATTTAGCAAAAGGAAACAATCTCTGAAACGTAATTAATTCCCAACGTGTGAAGTGCTGCTGGCTCTCACTAATTAACCCCGGGGCTGCTGCTGCTCTGCTTCCCTCCTGCTCCTGCAAACCCGGCATGGCTGGGCATTGCTCATGAGGATCCGGGTGGGATGGGGGTCCGGAGGGAGAGCTCAGGGTAGGGAGGGTTAGAGAGGGAGCAGTGGAAGTTAGGATGGAGCAGAGGAGGGTTGAGATGGAGCAGTGAAAGCTAGGAATGAAGAGTGGAAGTTAGGGATGGAGCAGTTTGAGGTTGGAAGATGCGAGCAGAGGAGGGTTAGGGATGGAGGCAGTGAAAGTTAGGGATGAGGCAGTGAAACGTTAGGATGGAGCAGTTGAGGGTTAGAGGTGAAGCAGTGGAAGGGTAGGACTGGAGCAGAGGAGGTTAGGGATGGAGCAGTAGGGAGGGTTAGGGATGGAGCAGAAGGAGGGTAGAGTGAAGCAGAGGAGGGTTAGAGTGAAGCAGAGGAGGGTTTAGAGATGGAAGCAGAAGGACAGGGTTTAGAGATGGAGCAGAGGAGGGTCAGACACAAAGCAGCAGCACTGGGGTGGTGCCAGGGTCGTTCTGTCCTTGTGCTCTGCAGCCAAAGCTGCAAAGGGAAACGCTTTGATCTTTACKCATCGTTTGTGGCAGAATGAATGGCCTCAAAGTGACACTGGATGGGATTTGGAGCAGCCTGGGACAGGGGAAAGTGCCCCTGCRGTGGATTGGAATCATCCTTAAGGTCCCTTCCAACCCCTCCCCTCCCTCGTGGRGCTTGTTTGGATCTGCTGGAGTGTGGGGGATGTTTCTGCACCCGCAGGAGAGGGAAGGAGGAATTAATTACACAGCAGCAGCAGCTGTTAAACATTTGAGTTGCTAATAATGAGTGCATTAGTGGTTGTCAGTTGTTTTAAAAGCTCCTAAATACAAATAACAAACACAAATACAAAACACTGCAGTGGTTGCAACACTTCAGCTCGTGTAAAATCAATTAAAAACATTCAGATAGTCCCAGCTGGGTCTTCCCTGGTGATTTCCAAGTCCCAAGCAGAGTGAGGGGAGGGCAGGATGGCAAGGATGGGGTTTGGGGTCTGGAACATCCCAGACCTAGCAGAGTTCATTTTGTCTTCCAGGTGATTTTGAACTGGGATGAGCTGCTTTAGCAGAACGTGTTGTGTGAGGAATTTTGATGCAGGAAAGAGACATTTTTTGATGCAAGAGACAATTTTGATGCAGGAAAGAGACTTTACTCGGATTTAAGGCCTGGAATTAGCAGGGCCAAGCCATCAAGAGCTGCACTGAATCTGGGGCTGCTGCCACCAGCCCCTGGGAGGCTGAGGCCAAATGCAGCTGAACTTTGTGTGTCCATGAGATCGCAGGTGGAGTTCAGCAGGAGCTGAGTTTGGGAGTGATTAAGTGCCCTAATTAGCACTCAATTAAGTGGTTTTGGTTCCTTCTCTGAGGAGCAGCCACAGCTACTCCAGCAAATCATTGCCAGAAGGCAGGGAAGTGCTGTGGGGAATGGAATGGGATGGGATGGGATGGAATGGAATGGAATGGGATGGAATGGGATGGGATGGGATGGGATGGGATGGGATGGGATGGGATGCCCCAAAGGAAGGGAAATCCCATCTGTCAGTGCTGCTGTGCAGGCCCAGCTGTGTCCAGAGGCACTTGGGAGCACAGGGTTGCTCTCTTGGAGATCTTTGTGGGATAAAACCCTGCTCAGAGCCAGCAGGGAAAGGAGTTCAGCCAGGAATCTCTCTCTGCTGGCAACTCAGAGACCTCCTTGTCTGGCCTCCTTTGCATCCCCCACAGTTTGGGTCTGTTGGTCCTTTTGGATGATGTGAAATGATTGGAATATTTGGATATTTTGGAAGCYTCAGCTGCACAGCAGGGTCCTTGCAGGTTATGGGGAGTGTGGCAAGGGGAAATTCCATCCCTGCATCCCAGAGAATCCCAGGATGGTGAAACCTGTGCAGATCCAACRCACACCTGTAAAAATCCTCCCTTTCCCATCACCTGGACCAGCTGAGGTGAAATACTTCAGTGTTTTGCTCAACTTGGAAGCTGCTCCAGGTCCCTTTGCTCCCACCTCCCACCCTCAGCTCCTCCTCAGCAAATCCTCAGGGAACTGCAGAGGCAGCAAGTGGGGGTGATCAGGGACAGGGTTATTCTTGGCCATCCTCCCCAGGTCCTGTTTTTTCTTTCTTTTTTTTTTAACATTTAACTGCTCATTTTCAGATTTTGAGTCACAATATTTCCTCAAGCAAAAGGCCACGAGTCTGGAAAAAATCCAGTTTATTCCTGCAGAATTCTCTGCCATCATTTCAGCCCAGAAGAGCCAAAGCAGAGCTGGGACCTGCTGCTGCTGCTGGCAGGGAGGGACAGTCCCAACACCTCCAGGGTGCTGAGGGTGTGGGGACAGGTGTGGGTTGGTGAGGATCAGAAAGGGGCATTGTGGGATGTCTGAAGCCAGCAGACAGAGCAAAATGGAATTACTTTATTATTGTATATTGTTTAATTTTAATTATTTTATTTATTATTTTGTTATTTATTTTATTTATTTTATATATAATTATTTATTATTGTATATACTCACCCCTAGGGAGTAGTAAAGTGAAAAAATGAATGGAAATTTACTTTTTTTTCCTCCTAGTTTCTCATGGATGGTATAAAACTGAACCTAAACCCAGGCTTAAATGGAATTTCTTGAACCCCAGACCCASCAGAAAAGCCAAGCTTTGGTTTTAGTAACGTTTCCACGGGAGGAGGTTGCTGGATTTGGGAAAACCAATTTCTSTGTGCTGTTTCCCCCCAGTCTGAGCCAAGTGCTCCGAGAGCAGTGACTCGGGGACAGGAGGATTCCCGGGAGAGCTGGCAACGCGTTATCCTCTAAAAATATCTCCTCAAATAACAACCTCGAACCCCTCCGAAACACGGCGGGGAAGGGGCGGGACGCGATGCTGGGCTGTGGGCAGGGATTGGGCGGGAGCAGGAGATGGGAGCAGGAGATGGGTCCGTGCTGGGAGGAGATGGGTCTGTGCTGGGAGCAGGAGATGGGTCCGTGCTGGGAGCGGGAGATGGGTCCGTGCTGGGAGATGGGTCCGGGCTGGGAGCAGGAGATGGGTCCGGGCTGGGAGTAGGAGATGGGTCCGTGCTGGGAGCGGGAGATGGTCCGGGCTGGGAGCAGGAGATGGGTCCGTGCTGGGAGCAGGAGATGGTCCGGGCTGGGAGGAGGAGATGGGTCCGTGCTGGGAGCGGGAGATGGGTCCGGGCTGGGAGCAGGAGATGGGTCCGTGCTGGGAGCAGGGAGGGACAAAGGCCAGGGACTGCAGGGCTGCGCTGGGAGGCAGCGGCTGCAGGAGCATCCCCCAGGAGTGGGGAAAACGGGAAGGGAAGAGCAAGAGCTTGGGGGSACTCTGTGTGTGGTGGCTGCTAAAAATAGGTTAGAAACTGCTGTGAAGTAGTGGATAGGTCGTTAGGCATGTGCTGTTAGTTGGGTTATTATATTGTAAAAGGGGTTAAAATGGGAGTTGTAAGAAATATGGTACTCAAAGTACCATAACACACCTCAGGAAAGAAGCCTGAGTTAAAACCAATAAATAGACAGGGCCAGCGTGGGGGTGTCGAGCTGCCTGGTGCTCCACTTCAAAGCTGGGAATTTGTTCCCCAGGATTTCTGGAAGCCAATGTCCCTCCTGCCCAGTGAAGGGCYCCACGAGCCAGCCCGGACAGAGCTGTAATGCTGTAATGGGCCAATCGAGCGCCTTGAACGTTCCTGCAGATGAAGGATCCAAACAGAAACCAATCCAAAGGGACAAAAACAGGATAAAAAGGGGCTCCTGGCCCACTGAATGTGTGCTGCTCTGTAGCATCCCACGAATTCTCCCCCCTTGGTCAATCCCCAAGCTCTCAGCCCTGGAAACATCAACTACTTATCACAGAACCATCCCTCCCAAAGGGAAAAACATTGTGACCGTGTTCACAGGGGTCTGAGGATGAGGGAAGAGATGAGGCTCTGATTCCATGTTTCAGAAGGTTTGATTTATTATTTTATTATATATATTATATTAAAACTATACTAAAAGATAGAAGAAAGGATTTCATCAGAAGGCTAGCTAAGCTAAGAATAGAGTAGTAAAGAATGAATAACAAAGGTTTGTGGCTCAGACAGAGTCCGAGCCAGTGACTGTGATTGGCCATTAATTAGAAACAACCACATGAYACCAATCACAGATGCACCTGTTGCATTCCACAGCAGCAGATAARCAATGTTTACATTTTGTTCCTGAGGCCTCTCAGCTTCTCAGGAGGWAYAATCCTAAGGAAAGGATTTTTCYTAAAAGATGTCTGTGACAKACAGTCTCCCCCATGGACTTGGTGTCACAACTTCCTCAGGGTTCTCCTTCCCCTGTCACTGGCTCYGTACCCCTGGAGGCCAGGCCCAGCCCTTAGCTTTGCCCCCACCCCTTCCCCTTTATCAGCTCCTGCTCCACGTGGTTTTCCCCTTTTCCTCAGGTTTGTCCTTTGGTAGCTGTGTTACCCTGCTGGAATAAACCCTTGCCAAAGAGCCTTTCTTAACTATGGCTGAGCCATTGCSGTGAGTGTTGAGTGGAGGTTTGACTGCATTGCCTGAATGTTAACTCAGCCCTGCCTTTAGARGGGAGAGGCTTGCTGGGGACAAGGGAGGGGCAGCAGCACCTGCCACTGTGACACCCGCGTTTTTAATCCTCCTGGGACATTGGGGCCATCGGGGCCATCGCTGCTGAGCAGCCCCAGCGCTGGCGCTGCTCCATCCTCGGCGGGATCCCTCCTGCTCGGCCCAGGTCCTCTTGCTTTAGGCCTTTATTTAATTATAATAAATGCTGAAATCACTCTAGTTCCGGGGGCTGCTCTCGTTTTTGCCAGTGGCATCCCCGCGGTGATGTTGGCGCTGGGAGCAGCCGTGGCTGACTTGAGGCGGCTCCCTCACCCCCCCCCGGAGCTCTGAGAGTTCCTCTGCTCCCCGAGGCTGCCAAGTGGCTCCTGGAGTTGGGTTTTTTTCCTTCCCAGGGAGGAAAGAACATATTTGCTCTCTCCTGCACCTTCCTTCAAGGTTTGCTGTTGTAGACATCTTTTTCACTAAAATCCTTTCTTTAGGATTTCTCCTGCTGAAGCTGAGAAGTTCAGCAACAAGATGTAAACAATAGATTGTCTGCTGCTGTGGAATGCAACAGGTGGATCWGTGATTGGTCTGGMYTGGATGTTTTGGTTCAGTGACCAGTCAGAGCAGAACTGGCTCTCAGAGTTTGTCAAGGCCAGCTCGTGTGTTAGCATTCTTTACTTTTCTTAGCTTAGCAGCTTCTGGGAACTCTCCTTTCTTTTTCTTTTTAGTATAGTATAGTATATGTATARATCCTAACATAATAAATCAAGCCTTCTGAAATATAGAGTCAGATCTASGRCTCTTCCTTCACCCCAAAACCCTTGTGACCATCCGTCAACAGTTTGCCTGTTGGTCYCAGTCCCGAGGAAAGCCAAGGCTGCGGGATCCGAGTGACAGCTCCTGGAGAAACCACAGCGATTTTATCTCAGCCCTGAGCAGAGGAGCAGGGCTGCTGGATCTGCTCCGGGTGCTCCTGCTCCAAAACCTCGGAGCAGCRGCTCTGCAGACCCACCGACCCCTCCTCCATCCCTGCACTGTTGATTGTCATCAGGGAATCATCATGGAATGGTTTGCAATGGACCTTAYAGATGATCTGGTTCCACCCCGTGCCAGGGACAGGGACACCTTRCCCTCTCCCAGGTTGCTCCAAGCCCCATCCAACCACTTCCATGGATGGGGAGTCACRTTGCTTTGGGTTTCACCCCATCCATTTGCGCCCTGCTGTTCCTCCAAGCCTGCTGGGAGGTGTTTAGGGAGGTCTCCCTTGCCCTTGTGCATCTTTGATGGATTTGAGCTCTGCTCTCCCCTTGGCAGCCACAGCTGCACCATCAGCAGCTCTGTTCCCTGTGGCAGSTGGGAACTTCCATCCCTGCATCCCAGAGAATCCCTGGATGGTGAAACCCGGGTAGGTCCAACCCACACCTGTAAAAATCCTCCCTTTCCCATCAGCTGYACAAGCTGAGGTGAAATACTTCAGTTTTGCTCCATTTGGAAACTGCTGAGCAGTCCCCAGCCCTGCTCCAGAGCTTCTCCTCTCCTCAGGTGCTGGGAGAAGCTGAGCTGTTTCTTTTCCCCTTTTCCCTCACTCCAGAAGGATTTGGGCTGTCTCAGGAGCCGTGCAGAGCCAGGAGCAGAGGATGGAGGGCTGGGCTGGGCTGGGCTGCCTCGGGGGTTTTCCAGCAGCTCTTGCCGTGCATTAACTCTTTTCTTTACCCTGCTGAGCAGATTGCCCTGCCCAGGCACAGCCCTGCTCCCCACCAGGGTTTTGCCCCTTGCCAGGGCACCCTGGTAGCCCAAACACCCTGATTTGGGGTCATTTCCCCGGGCACTCCCTCCTGGCTGGGCAGCAGAGCCGGGCACAGCCCCAGCCCTGCAGGGCCAGCCCCTGGTGCTGCTCTGGCTGCCGGGTTGTGACACCTGGAGAGGTTTAGAGGATGAAAATGCTGCAATTAGAGGGGAAATAGCCCTGGATTTGCCCAGGGCAGTGCCAGCAGGAAGGGGCTCCCAGGGACACCTTGGGGCGCCTCTGCTGGGCACCGGGACGGAGCCCAGCCCCGGGGATGCTCCGGCCCCAAAAGAGCCCCCAGGGCCGGGCCAGGCTGCCGGGGGGTTCTGGCCATGGCCCCGCCTGCCCTGGGTGCTCCACAAACCAACCCCGCTGCCTTCGCTTCCCTTCCCCGCGCACTAATTGAGCRGAGGCACTAATTAACGCCGCAGCGCCCGGCTGTGCGCCGGGAGGATGCTCTGATCTCCCTGTTCCCGGTTTAACAGGGTCAGGAAATGCCGACACCCTGTGCCTTGGGGTGAAATCTCTGACATTTCCCTACACCTGCCGTGCCCAGGGCTGGGGTTGGGCTGCGGGTGTCCGAGCACTCGGGGATGCTCCGGGGAGCGCTCCCAAGCGCCGGCAGCTCGGGCTCGGTTTATTTCTGCCAGTATCCCCGCGATGTTTTTCCCTGGATGGSGTTTTGTTCTCTTAAAAAGCCACGCAGCTAAAAATAGCCGTGAGCTCGCCGTGTCCTGGTGTGAATCCGTGTGCGGAGCCGCCCCGGGAGCTGCGCTTGTGCTGCGCTCTTTAAAAYCCCTGCTGTGCCTCAAGAAACGCCTGATGGGGAAAACGAGGGGTTTGCCTCGCTGAAAGAACC
>NDFG01000062.1:2083795-2185159 GCA_002167245.1 Sporophila hypoxantha | reverse complement strand
CCCCCTCCATGGGCGTGGTGCTGCCAGCGTGAGGAGCTCCCAGAATGCCTGGGGAATTTGCCAGGCTGGGCTTGGCGGGGCCGTGGTGGCTCTGAGAGGACAAAGTGGGGGGACAGAGCCTTCCCCAGTGCTGGCAGTGCCACCGTGGCACCAGAGCACCCAAAACCATCGTGCTGCCATGGAGATCTGGGTCTCCCCAGTGCCATTTTCTCATTTTCCCACCTTTTGTTTTTCCCAGTGTATTTGTGGAGGGGGGAAGATGCTCCTCTCTGAAACCCAGAGCTGCTGGGAGCACAAGAAGGATCTCTCAAACCCCCTCATGCAGGAGGGATCGAACACAAACACTTTTGCAGAGCGCAGCTGAAGGCTGGAGGCTTCTTCCCTCTCTCCTCCCTGTCATGAAGAGGCACCAAATTCTCCTGATCCACAGGAAATGGGTTTGGTGGCCGTGGAGAAGCTCTGCCTTCCCCAGGGTTGGGGTTGTGCACCTTGGGCTGCAGGGAGACAGCAGGGCAGGATTTGGGGGTCAGGGAGAAAGGATCTGGGGTTTGGCACTCAACAAGGGGGATTTGATGGGAAGAGATGAGGCTCCTGGCTGCTTTCACAGGGATGTGGTGAGGGAATTCTGCCAGGTCCATCCCTGGAGACCCTCGGGAACCCCCGGATGCTGTGGAACCTCACATCCCTGTGAAAGCAGCCAGGAGCCTCGTCTCTTCCCATCAAATCCCCCTTGTTGAGTGCCAACCCCCCAGATCCTTTCTCAGCGAGTCCCTGACCCCCAAATCCTGCCCTGCCGGGTTCCTGACCCCCAAATCCTGCCCTGCTGTCTCCCTGCAGCCCAAGATTCACAACCCCAACCCCCAAATCCTGCCCTGCTGTCTCCCTGCACCCCAAGGTGCACAACCCCAGCCCTGGGGAAGGCAGAGCTTCTCCAGGGCCACCCAACCAAATCATCACAGCCCTGTGCTTAATGAAATCCGACTCGAAATCATGCACCTTGGGCTAATCTGAGTCCAGGTGGTTCTTTCAGCGAGGCAAACCCCTCGTTTTCCCCATCAGGCGTTTCTTGAGGCACAGCAGATGCAGGATGGGCAGTGGGCAAACTGCATCCGTGCCAGGAGCAGCGGAGCCAAACTCAGCCCCACAGAGTGCCAGGGAACAACGGCGAGGTAATTAGCGACTCCCTAATGAGGAGCCGGGGGTGTCCCGCGGGACAGCAGCATCTGGGGGCTGCCGAGGGTCTGCAGGGATGGACCTGGCAGAATTCCCCCACCACGTGCCTGTAAAGTGGCCGGGAGCCTCGCCCGGGTCTGAATCTGGGGATGAATCCCAGGGAAGGGAAACGAGGGGGGCAGGGATGGACAGACAGCCCAGGGATGGACAGACAGCCCCGGGGGAGCCGGGCTGGGGCTGGGGGGCTCACACCGGGGGAGAGGAACGGGGGATTTGTCTTTCCAAACAAGCTGTGGGTCTGCTGGGAGATAAAACCAGCACTGGGACATAAAGGAAACAATGGGAAGGATTCCACTGATTGATGAATGGAAAAAGATATTTGCTTTTACAAATCAACTTTAGGTTTGCTGATAAATGAAATTAGACATTGAAAGATGAAAGAAACAATGGGGAAGAAAAACCCCTAAATTCCATAAGAATTAAAAATTAAAAGAGAAGGTTATACATTAGAGGGGAATATTTGGTATCAGGTGTATTGGGGAGTCTGAACCTCTCAGGTACCTCAGCCAATGGGGAAAGAGAGAAGGGAAATGCAGCTGGGAAATTGGGATAAAAAGGAGGCTGGGTCCTCCAGAAATGTGAGAGATCCCAGGGGAATGCCCCATGGCCTCTCCCCTTTATTGGAATAAAGTAAAAGGACTCCTCTGTCTCCTTTTTGGACATAACCCTCTGGTGTTTGTGGATGAATTTCCCTAACACGGGGGATGAAGGCTGCAGTCACTGAGCCGGGAGCGGATGGTCACAGTGACACCGAGCTGGGAGAGGATGGTCACAGTGACATTGGCTGGGAGGGGATGGTCACAGTGACACCGAGCTGGGAGGGGATGGTCACAGTGACATTGGCTGGGAGGGGATGGTCACAGTGACATTGGCAGCTCACAGTGACACTGGCTGGGAGGAGGTGGCTCACAGTGACATTGGTGGCTCACAGTGACACTGGCTGGGAGGGAATGGTCACAGTGACATTGGCTGGGAGGAGGTGGCTCACAGTGACATTGGTGGCTCACAGTGACACTGGCTGGGAGGGGATGGTCACAGTGACACTGGCTGGGAGGAGGTGGCTCACAGTGACATTGGTGGCTCACGGTGACATTGGCTGGGAGGGGATGGTCACAGTGACATTGGCTGGGAAGGGATGGTCACGGTGACATTGGCAGCTCACAGTGACACTGGCTGGGAGGAGGTGGCTCACAGTGACATTGGCGGCTCACAGTGACACTGGCATGGCCTCGGTGCCCCAGTGGCTGCATTCCCGAAGGTGACACAGGCACAGCTCCCCCAGCCCAGCCCGGTTCTCACCTTTCCGAGCTCCTGGCAGAGGGATCAGGCTCTCCCGGGAGCGCTGSGATTCCCTCCATGGAGGGAAAAGCCCTGAGGAGGGGTGGGAGCTCAGCAGGGTCTGATCCTGTCACCCCAAAGCCCCTGGAGCTCCAAACCCAAGCCCAGTGTTCATCCAGATCCCTCCCTGGACTTTTCCCAGCCTGTGATGTCCCCAAACCCCAGGATGTCCCGTGCCCGGGGACCTGCCTGGCCATCCCTGCAGCCAGGGTACCAAACTGTGCCAAAAAGTTGCAGCAAAGAGGAGTTTGGGCCGGAATTGTTGCAATTTTCTGTTTGCTCAGGGTAAGGGAGGGATCTCTCCCCTCTGCTGCCATCCCTATGGCAACCAGCAGCCTCTTCCTGTTAAACAAGTGACTCATCAAACACGGCTGCACTCGTGTCAGGGATGCTGCTTGTGACTTCCAGCTCTGACAAGGGACCTGACCTTTCAGGAGGGAAAAAAAAAATCAGAAAAACCCCGGGGGAGCAGCTCAAACCTGGCTGGGAAGGTGCAGGMCTGGGTCTCATCCTCCCCATCCATCCTGCTGCTTTTAACTCCCCCAAAATCCTTCAAATTCAGCAGTTTTAAAGAATTTAGAGGTGTTTCCCTGTGGCTGCTTTTCCCATTCCCTCCTCCAGGTGCCTTTGTGSCATGAATCCATCCCTGGGGGTCTGGGGGATGTTCCTCAGCCAAGCCACCTCCAGCAGCACCAGGGCAGAGGGAATTCCTGTGGGTCCAGAGACCCTCCCTGCTTCAAACCCCAGCCTGAGGATGGGGAAGGCAAATCCCCAGCATGTTCAGCAGCTCTCCACTCTGGCTGGGTGTTCACACTCCTGGKAATGTCTCTTTTATCCTGGGGGAATCCCTGAGTGCTGGCAGCTCTGGACAGGTGCTGAATGAGAAATTGCCATGCCCAGAGAGGGAAAAACACTTCCACACCCCCAAAATCCAGGTGGGTACAGCTCAGGCTGAGGGCTGGGATGTGACCACGGTGCTGGCAAGCCCTACTCATGGCTCTCTTTAAGTAAACAGATTGTTTCCAAGCCAAGCACTTGCTTTATGGAAATGATTTCACTCCCAGCCAGCAGCTGTGGCCTTTTCTGGGTGATGTCCTGACCCAGCCAGTCCTGGATCCAGGCATTGTGGTTCCCCAGGCTGATTCCCAGCAATGTGCCCTGCTCAGGAGGGGAGCCCAGTGCTGTGGRTCCACACAYGGTCCTSTTTAAATGCCACYAGCCTGAGTTAAAACCAYTAAATAMACAGGACCAGCGTGGGGGCATTGAGCTGCCTGGTGCTCCACTTCAAAGCTGGGAATTTGTTCCCTGGGATTTCTGGAAGCCAATGTCCTTCCTGCCCAGCAGGAAGGGAGCTGGGGGGGCTGCAGGTGCTTCCAAGGCCACCACAGGGGGTTTCCCCATGGAAAACCTCCTGTTCCCCTGTGCCAGTCCCCCAGGAGGGATCACCAGGGACTTCAGGGCTTGAATGGAGCAGCAAATCCATCCCTGCGTGGATTCCACACTCAGTGCCTGGGGATTCCTGCTGGGCTGGTGTGTCCTTGGGGTGGCTGAGGGCTTTTCCACACAGAGCTGAGCTGCTGCTGTGCATGGAAGTCTAAGCCCCAAACTAGCCCACAGAAAGGCACTCAGCAGCCTCGGTGTGGCAGCCCCGCGGCCGCTCAGCGCTGGCTCCCGGCAGGAGGCAGGCGGGGCGTGTGGCTGCCTGAGGCGCTCTCCCTCACGTCATGGCGGGGACTGCAGCACCTTGGTAGAACAGGCAAGACAGACGCAGCAGCGATGCACGGGCACGAGAAAAGGCAAGGAGGCAGGCAGGTCTCAGCAGCAGGAACTGGGCTTATTCAGGAAAGGAGCATGGCTGCCGGGATCTGCCCAGAGAGCAGGAACTTGCACACGATGATAAAAGCTTCCAGAGGGGAGGAGCGACCCACCCCCTGGCCAGTAACATAACAGAACCGAGTGATTGATCTAACATAGTAACAAATAGGAGGCTTGTTGGGGAGGGACAGCAACTTCTGCTCCAATCACCTTCCGCCCAGGGTAGAAGGTTCTAGAGACCGGGTGTGGGCAGAAAGTGATGGACAGGGAGGTTACCGGGGAAACATGGGAGGGGTTTATAAAGAAGCCATGGCAACTAAGGAGGGGACTAAAGACTGACATACAAAATGGCGGGAGTTCCCTAGGCAACCGGGGGATTGACACATAACTGTAGAAAGGGGGGAGGTGGAGAGAGAGCCCAAGGCAGAACCATTTTAACATAACATGGAGGGGACAGAACATGCTAATCTTAACATTATAATTACAACTTGAATAATAAACTAAACTATGAACTGGAGAGCGGTCACACCGCAACAGAGCTGGGACCTTCCTGGTGCTCAGAGCTGCTTCTCTGCTGTGGCTCCAGGGTTTGGTGCTCTGGGGCTGCTCACTCCAAGCCTGGTTTTGGAAAACTCCCACTGGTGGCAGGGGCACAGCGGGGAGGGATGGCTGCCCAGCACTTGGATGCAAAAACCTTCAGGTTTTCTATTTTTTTAAGGACTTTTCCTATTTTTCCCCATCCAAACCCCTAGAAAACCTTCCTTACCTCCGTGCCACATCAGGTAAACTGGGTTATTGTTAATTATTAATTATCACACTCATAGTTTGCTGAATATTTTGCCTCATATTCTGCAGGCTCCCAGTGTTCCCTATGGCTGAATGGCAGTTTAGGGAAGCAGTCACTCCTGATGAGGCACCCAGCCAGAGCAGCACATACAGCTTGGGAGAAGGAGTAAAACACAGTGCAAAACCCTTTATTTTGGAAAAAAAAAACCACAAAACCAAAAACCTTTTCCCAGAAGCCCTGCTCAGTGACATATGGTGACACAGCATGTGCCAGCAAAGGTGCTCCAAAACGTGTCCCTGTGGCTCAGGGAAGGACTTGGAGCAAAACCATTKATGTGGGGATGATATCACTGGTGGAAGGAGCAGAAATCCTCCCCCTGGCTTGGCCTAAGTGTTTGTTTGGTGGGAATCAGGAGGAGAGGTTGGAGTGAGCCTCGGGATCGCTCCTTCCCCTGGCACTGTCCCCCTCAGTGGGGAATGTTCCCTGCACGTGTAACAGCACCAGGGCAGCGGGACACGCTGTCCCCACTGTCCCCACTGTCCCCAGGCTGGGCAGCCCACAGGSAAGGGGGCAGGAAGGTGTTCCCAGCTGCTGGCAGAGCCAAACCCACCCGTGGCTCTCCAAGAGGCAAAGTCAGGCTGGCAGCAGTGCTGTGGCACAGGTCACCCTTGCAAGCCAGGACCTGGAAGGGCCCACCCCAGCCACCTGGAGAGAGGATTGTCAGGCAAATCAGCTGCTTTTCCCCAGAGCTGGGTGATTTCATCAGCCACACTCCTGCCTGGCTTTGGCACCTCCACCTCAACCACCCCAACCCACCASGGAGCCCTGGTCCTGCCCACCAGGCTGGGGTGCTGCAGCTGGGGCAGCTCTAGGAGAATTCCCATCTTTCCAGTGCAGCAGTGAGAAAACGGCCTCATTTCCACCAGGAATTACGCAAAGCCTTTGAATGTAGGGCTCCAGCGCTCCCAGCAGCACAGCCCCCACGGCCCATTTTGGGCAGGGCTCGTTTGCCACCCTGATTAGTCAGCACTGCTAATTATAGCTGAGCTTTTCCTGCTTTTCCTGAGCTCCTCAAGCACCGTTGGAGTAACAGGGAACAGGGGAGGTGCTGGAACGAGGCTGGATCTGCTCGCTGTGGAGAAGGGAAATAAAATGTGGGGAAGGTTCCAGCTCTGAGCCTGGCTCAGGGCACAAGGCAGGGAACCCATGGATGTGTCAGCTCAGCCCCAGGATGCTCCCAGAGGAGTGGGAGCTGSGCTGGGAGAAGCTGGTGGGATGCCAGGGGTGATGACATTTCCCCAAAGCAAAGATGAAAAGCTGATTTTGGTGCTTGTGGAGGTGAAAATGGTGGAGAATTGGAGTTGTGGTTATCCCTCTGTACCACCAGTGTGCCCTTAAAGGGCAGCCCTTGCTCCAGCTTTGGTTCCCAGTGGGCTGGGCCTGGGACAGCCACCTCATCAGTGACTGCCACCCTGGTTTTAACTTACACCCACTTGTTTTAACCAGAAAAGCACAAATTCTAAGGGAGGAGGAGCCCCAGGTGAAGCCCTGGGAGCACCCAGCATCCCACAGGACAGTGCCACAGGAAAAACCTGCCCTGTTCAGCACTGAGCTTTCCCCAAAGTGCCAAAATCCAAGAAGATAGTGAAGGAATGAAGGTGGGAGATTTTTCCATGCTGAACAGCATTCCCAGGTGAGGCTGGTGGCCTCTTGCTCTGTAATTAGTGTCAGGCTTGTGTCTTTGCTTAGCTTTGATCTTTGCTCCTCTCTATTGACTCTGTAATTTAAATACAGATAAATTCCTATATCTAATATATGAATATTCCCAGAATGGTCTTGCAGCTACTCAAGGAGCTCAGAACATTGAATACAACTTGAAAAAGTAGATTGTCAAGCCTTGAAAACAGGATGTGCAGTGGCCTGGCCTCTCATGTGCACCAGGGCTGCTCTGGGCACAGCAAGCCCTGGTTCAAAAGGGGCCAGATAATGTCATTTTTGTCACCAGAAAATCTCAGCATTCTTGYGGTATTTGCCAATCCACTGCACCCCCTTGAAACCCCAAAAATCCCATTGGAGGCCTGGGGCTGCTCTTCCCTGGGCAGGAGGACCAGCAGCTCCCAGCACTGGCTGCAATCCCCTGGGATGTGTGCATGGGAAGGGGAACTTCTGGAGCCCAGAGGGGTAACGCCTGCCAGGGACTGGTGTTCCTGTAGGACACGGCAAAAACACCCCGGGATCGGGGCAAACTTGCGCTGGGATGCCGAGGGAGGAGCTGGGGCCGGGAGGGAAGGGGCTGGGTGCTTGAGGGGCTCGGCAGGAAGGGTGGGATGCTGGAWGGAGCAGGAGGGCCACGGCAGCTGCAGCGATCCCCGGGCTTTGGGGGCAGCCGGGACCCTCTGGAGCGCTCGTGTCCTGCCAGGGGCACTGCGGGGCACAAGGGCCAGGCCGGGTCACACTGCCCGGTGTGCCCATCCTCGCTCAGCCGCGCTGCCCGCGGGCTGGGGACAGCGGGGACAGCCCTGCTCGTCCCCGCAGCGCTCCTGGGCGGCTCGGACCCCACAGAGCACCKGGCACGGCCGGAGCATCCCCTCTGCCCCTGCCCCAGCGCTCCCTGCAGCGCGCCCCGCAGGTGAGCGGCTGAGATCGGCTCTGATCGGAATTCCCATTGTCCCCTCACCTCCTTTAGAAATGCTCCACAAATACCGTTTTCCCAGCACGCTGATAAAAGCCTGGATGGAATCATGTGATAATCACAGAAGGAGTCCAAAAATTGCTGTTGATGATACCACGTTATCTGAATTTCTGAAATATTGCCACCTTTACCCCTGCTTTAGGTGATAGTTTTACACCACTATACCTACACCAGCCCTAGGGCTGATTTCTGTGTCTCACAAARCACAGGCCCCAGTTTAAGACAAACCTTTTCTTTTGCTTCTTTGCAGGTTTTATTTTGTATGATGAAGGAATAGGCTCACATTCCCTGGATTTTCTGTGTCATCTGTAGCTCGTGCTTTTAAGTGACACGTAACCCTGGTACTCAGCTGTGCCAGGTGTTCTGCCAGAAACAGGAGCTCAGTCCCTGCTTGTGCTTCTTGGCCCTGAATCTCTCAGGATAAGGCACTCGTGACTCTGTATTGAGCTGCTGCCTGGGGGAGCCGGGCAGGGCTGCTCGACCTCTCCCCATCCCCGGGCAGGGCTGCTCATCCTCTCCCCATCCCCGGGCAGAGCTGTTCATCCTCTCCCCATCCCCGGGCAGGGCAGCTCGGCCTCTCCCCATCCCCGGTCAGGGATGCTCAGCCTCTCCCCATCCCCGGGCAGGGCAGCTCGGCCTCTCCCCTTCCCCGGGCAGAGCTGTTCATCCTCTCCCCATCCCCGGGCAGGGCTGCTCATCCTCTCCCCATCCCCGGGCAGGGCTGTTCATCCTCCCCATCCCCGGGCAGGGATGTTCATCCTCTCCCCATCCCCGGGCAGGGATGATCATCCTCTCCCCCATCCCCGGGCAGGGATGTTCAGCCTCTCCCTTCCCCGGCAGGGCAGCTCGGCCTCTCCCCTTCCCCGGGCAGGGACGTTCAGCCTCTCCCCTTCCCCGGGCAGGGCTGCTCGGCCTCTCCCCATCCCCAGGCAGGTTGCTCGGCCGCCTCCCCTTCCCCGGCCGTGCGTAATTCCCGGAGCGGGAGGAATTCATTCATTCATTCACTCCTCGCTGCTCGGGTTTCCTCCGCCCCTTGCGCCGCCGGCTCCCGGCGCTCGGTCACGCGGCCSCAGGTGGGTGAGGATTCACATCCCCCGGGACGGGGCTTGGCCTGATTYGCAACCCAGATGCTCCAAATTGGGGCGGTTGGGTTCAGCCAGAATCGCTGRTGTTCACCTAAATATCTCTGCGCATCGGGAGCTGGAAATGCAGCGCTGAGCTGGCTGCAGCGGCRGGGAAGAGAGAGGGGGATGAAAGGGGGAAGCTGGAGTGTTATGAAACGAGTAGGAAAAAGGGGAGAAGGTGTAGCTGAAATGCTGTGGATCCAGGAGCTGAGCATCCCTGCTTTGATGATCCTGCTCCCGAGATGAATCACGGAGCCATTTATAGCTGGAAAAATACTCGTGTCTTTGGGATTTGTTCCTTTCCAGGCTGTTCCTTTCCCAAACAGTCGGGGAGGAAGCTGTGGGGATGGGTGAGCGCTGCGCTGAGGGGGACAGACCCCACACTCAGCGTCCTTGGGCAGGTCCCAATTCCCGTGAGCTCCTCCTCATCGCAGCTTTTCGCTGGCTGGAGGGAAGCCCGTGTGGGGCGAAGGCTCCGGGGCGCGGTGTTTCCCCGCGGAGGGATGCCCCTGGCCCGGGCTGGATCCCCGAGCAGCCTCGGCCGCCGTGTCCCGGAGGCGCCGGGGCCGGTGCCGCTGTCCCGGGCATTGTCCTTGAGCATCGCGGCCCCGGAGCCGCGCCGGATCGCCGCCCTCCCTTCGCATCCATGCCCGCGTCCCTCGGCACAAGCGGTAAAAATAAACCCAGCGAGGCGGCCGGGGCTGGCCGGTGCCCAAGCTGCATCCGCAGGACGCAGGTGCGGCGGGCCCGACCTTGGGGAGGCGCGTCGGGCGGCGGGAGGCTGATGAATGAACGGGCGCGGGGCGTGCCTGCGGGTGTGCGGGGACGGGCAGCGAGCGGGGAGCCAGCCTCGTTGTTATTCTGATCACAGCGCCTCTGATTCACAGACTTGGATCATGAATATAAGTGAAGACTTTGACGTCAGAGTTGAGATTTATCAGCAGATCCAATGGGGCAGGAATATTAAGTGCAAGTCGATGCCAGCTCTCTGCCAACGCTATTAGCGATGCTCGCCGAGGAATGAGGCTTCGCACCAAGGGRTGGAAGGACCGGCGAGGAAAAAAATAAAAACGGGGTGGGGGGAGCGAGCCGATCCTCGAGCATTAAAACCAGGTAAAACAAGAAGCCCCGGCGGCGCGGCTGCATGCGGGAAGGGGCGATGGTGGCGGCGGGGATGGCAGCGGGCTGCGGGCACAGCCCCGACCTTCACACCTCGGCTGCCCGGCCCGGGCGGGGGARTCGCTCCTGCGGGCACGGCAGGATGCTGCCGCCGGCCGGGAGCACCTTGCAGCAGCCTTTTCCGAAGGAGGGAAAGGCGGGGAGGAAGGAGAAACTTAACGTAGGCTGTTCCTTGCCGCTGCRTTCTCCTTCCATCAGCGGCTCCGCATACAGGCGCTGGCCTATTAATAGTGTTTATTTTTACTCACCGCACGCAAAAAAGAAAGGGCTGCGGGAGGGGGGGCTGAGGGGTTGCGCTATAAATAGGTAGCAAAGGTGGCCGTGCCCCAGGGAGGGGAGGAGGAGGAGGAGGAGGAGGGGGCCGGTTCCTCACCGGGTGCGCAGTGGCTGCGGACCCTGCGTGGAGCCGGGCGCACGGAGGCGGCTGCGGGCAGCGGGGCGATGAGTTGTGCTCGGCCTCAGCCCGCCGGGAGATAGCGGCCAGGGGTGCGTGTGGGGCGGGGGGGACGGCGAGCCGGGGATGGGGGGCTCGGTGCCCGGGAAGCTGCAGCGGGGCTGGCGGGGATGCGGCGGCGGGGGCGGCCCGGTGCGGGGCGCGGTGTCCCGGCCCGGGGGCTCCGGGCTCGGTCAGGGGCTGCCCGGCTCGGCGCGGCTCCGGGCACCGGGGGTCGAGGCGCGGCGCTGCCCGGGCTGGGCGCGGGGCTCTCCGGGGGCTCGGGGTCCGCCGCTCACCGCCCCCTTCTCCCTCTCTCCCCAGCGATGCTGCACGGCCCCGCCGCCATGGGGGAGCCGTGGCCGCCGCAGCCGCAGCAGCAGCAGCGGCTCCCGGGGCTCGGCAACGCCTCGGAGCCCCCCGCCTGGCCCTCGGCGGCGGCGGCCGGGCCGGGCACGGCGGCGCCGGGCGGCGGGGCCGCGGCCGCGGGCTCCGTGAGCCCCTGGGACATCGCGCTGTGCGCCACGGGCACGGCGGTGGCGGGCGAGAACGCGCTGGTGCTGGCCGTGCTGTTCTACACGCCGAGCCTGCGGGCGCCCATGTTCCTGCTGATCGGCAGCCTGGCGCTGGCCGACCTGCTGGCCGGGCTGGGGCTGGTGGCCAACTTCGCCGTGCGCTACCTGCTGCGGCCGCCCAGCGAGGCGGCGGAGCTGGCGGCGGCGGGGCTGCTGCTGGCCGCCTTCTCCGCCTCCGTCTGCAGCCTCCTGGCCATCACCGTGGACCGCTACCTGTCGCTGTACAACGCGCTCACCTACCACAGCGAGCGCACGCTGGGCTTCACCTGCGCCATGGTGCTGCTGATGTGGCTGCTGTGCCTGGGCGTGGGGCTGCTGCCCCTCCTGGGCTGGAACTGCCTGCGGGACCAGAGCTCCTGCAGCATCCTGCGGCCCGTCACCAAGGACAACGCGGCCGTGCTGGCCGTCACCTTCCTGCTGCTCTTCGCCCTCATGATGCAGCTCTACCTGCAGATCTGCAAGATCGCCTTCCGGCACGCCCAGCAGATCGCCGTGCAGCACCAGTTCATCGCCACGGCGCAGGCCACCTCCACCCGCAAAGGGCTCTCCACGCTCTCGCTCATCCTCGGCACCTTCGCGCTCTGCTGGATCCCCTTCGCCATCTACTCGCTGGTGGCCGATTCCAGCTACCCCGCGGTGTACACCTATTCCTTGGCGCTGCCCGCCACCTGCAACTCGCTCATCAACCCCATCATTTACGCCTTCCGAAACCCGGACATCCAGAAGTCGCTCTGGCTGGCCTGCTGCGGGTGCATCCCTTCCACGTTCTCCTCCAGACCAAGGACATCCAGCGACGTGTGAGGACCGAGCACGGAGCCAGAGGCGCTCCCTGGCTCTCCCGCTCCTTCTCTTTTTCCCCTCTGTCGTTATTGTCTCCTGCCGGGAGGAGTCCCCTCCCCGGTCAGCACATCTCGTTCCATGGAAAGATG
This sequence comes from Sporophila hypoxantha, assembly GCA_002167245.1. Taxonomy (NCBI): domain Eukaryota; kingdom Metazoa; phylum Chordata; class Aves; order Passeriformes; family Thraupidae; genus Sporophila; species Sporophila hypoxantha. The sequence goes on along the minus strand of NDFG01000062.1, from coordinate 2,173,054 downwards.
GCCAAAAAGAGGAAAGAAAAAAAAAAAAAGGCAAAAGAGAAAAGGAAAGAGAGAGAGTAGAATGATAATGGTTTCCTTTAGAAATGTTATTTTCTTACACATTTTATTTTTTATTTAAAAACACAAAACACCAAAAAAAAAAAAAAAAAGAAAGAAAAAAAAAGAGAGAAAAAGCAAAGAAAAAGGATCCTCGCACGATGGCGTTTGTCTGCTCTCGGGGTAAGGAGCCAGGGGAGCAGCGGGCCCCACGCGGGCGGTGCCACCCCTCGGGGCACATCCATGGGCACATCCCACGGGAGCGGGGGGCGGGCAGGGCGGTGTCGCGCCCCCCCCAGCGGGGCTGGTCCCCAAGGTGGGGTGGCAGTGCCCATCGCCCCGCAATCAGGGCCTGCGATGCTATGCAATAATGGGGAGGAGGGACGGGGGCTGCCCGTYCCTCTGTGCTTGAGGAGTGCGGGTGAGGGACACTCGAGGTGCGGCTTGTTGGGGCTGTGCCAGGGCTGGGGGCACCCCGGAATCCCTTCCCTCCTTCCCGCCCTCCCCCGAGGGTGTGGCAGGGCAGGGCTGGCGGTGCGGGGGTGGCGAGGCAGGGGGGGGCCCTGCACCCCAAACCTGGGAGGCCCAGGAAGGGCTCTCCTGGCTCAGCTGGGCACTGGGGCGCTGCTGCCCCCCCTTCCACACCAGCTGTTCACATGGGGCGGGGGTTTCATCCAAAGAGGGCTCCGGGCTCGCTGGGGCCCCGAGAGAGGAGCCCCTGTCCCCACACGTGTCACTGCTGATGCTGCCCCTCAGCTCGCTTCCTCAGCCCCGGCGTTCCCGAGCTGTGTGCTGTGCTTCGTGGTGTTAGTGAGGCCGTGATGATGATGATGATGATGATGGTGATGAAGTGTCCTTTATCCTGGGCTTTCTTCTGGCCGGGAGGTGGAATCGTGCATTCACTGATAAAGGAAGGGAGAAGCCAGGCAAGCCCCGGGGAGGGGCAGGGCTGGGGTGGCACATCCAGGGTGGCTCGGGGCACAGGGGGTGTCCTGCCTGGGGTCCTGGCATGGAGGGCTTGGGAGAGCCTCCAGCAGCTGGGGCTGGCACCCAAATCTTCTGCTTTGCTGTYGAGAAATTGTTGTGATGTTGGTGAGGGACCTTGGGAAGGGTGTGCAGGGACAGGGCACAGGGAATGGCTCCCAGTGCCAGGGGGCAGGGATGGATGGGATACTGGGAATTGGGAATTGTTCCTGTGAGGGTGGGCAGGCCCTGGCACAGCTGGGGCTGCCCCTGCATCCCTGGCAGTGCCCAAGGCCAGGCTGGGCACTGGGGCTGGGAGCACCTGGGACAGTGGGAGGTGTCCCATGGCAGGGCTGGCACTGGATGAGCTTTGAGGTCCCTCCCAACCTGTAACATTCTGTGGGTCTGTGATAGTGGAAGAAATGTTGTTGCTTTGTGTGGCTGCAGAGGGTACAAAGTCACTTTATGGCTGGGTACAGACAGATCCAGGTGGGCTTTGCCCCCAGATCTGTGCAGTGAATCTCTTGCTCCTCGGAGTTCAGTGCACAAGAGAAAGCTCTGAGGTTCCCACGTGTGCCTGGGGCTTGGAATTYTTGTCTGCCTGTGAGAGGTGGCCAGTCTTGGAGTTTTTATGTTTTGTGGGTTTGGGGTTTTTTTTTCCATTTCCTTTCTCTGATGAATTCCTTGGAGAATGGGCAGTTGGCACAATGTGGAATCAGTGTAAGTTTTAAATTCAATGTATATGTGAGACTAATATTTATACAAACACTTTACTCATTCTGTTTCTTCTGGTTTCTTAAGTGCAGCCAGGTCCCTGCAGTTCCTCGGTGTGAAAACTCAATAGCTGAAACCCTTTTTGAAACATTGTGAACATTTGAGATGTTTTTCTACAACCACCCTAGCTAGAAGCCAGGATTTGTTTCTCTGGGCAGCTCATTTTGTATCTTTAGATGAAAGGTAGTTTAACTAATCAGCTCCAGAGAAACCTTGACACAAAAAAGTTGCATTTTCTTGGCTTTCCAGTAAATTCCCTGTTGCTGAAGAGCTTGATTTTAACAATGTTCTRTTTAGAGTTTAGTTGCTAATGTAAAATGTGTCTCAGTTTGAGGGATGCCCTGATGAATTTCTCCAAAGTCAAATGAGGATCAATGAAAAATTTCTCCCTGTGGCCCTCCACAGCAAGAGGAGAGAGATGTGGGGTGAGAGGAGCTAAAGCTGGGACACAGCCCCTGCCAGGGCAAGCCTAAGGGCAGCTGGGGGTGTCCTCACTGGGGCTCACCCAAACTCATTGCCAGCCCCTTTGGCAAAGGCAAACTCTGAGTTCTGGTCCCTGAGTGCCCTGAGCCAGCTCACAGCCAGCACCAGGATGTGGCACAAGCCCATTCCATGCTCAGAATTGCTGTAAAATAAAGATCTCACTTCTTTTTGTGTGATGGTCCAGCACCTCTCTCTGAGATGCCAAAGCTGCCCATYGAAGCTGTTAAAAACCCTTGATAGGTTTCAGGAAAAGCCTCAAGAAATCTCCTCTAAAAACCCCCATTTTGATAAATTGGCATTTTTTCAGTCATTCCCCTAAATAAAAATAGTGCAATTTCCAGGTGTTTGTTTTGGTTTTTTTTCTGTTTTTCCTCTCCTGTTTTGTCAGAGGAAATGAGGGGAAGTGAGGAAGAGGATAAAGAGGTTTAGGTTCACCTGCCATGTGTTGCCTTGTGYAAACCTCTGACCATTTTACTGCAGTGCTTTGGTTCTGTTTTGGTTCTGTTTCCCACAGAGAAAACCTTTTAGTGGGAAAGTTTGGAGTTTGGCAATGCTGGACATCAGGGGGATGATGGATTTTGGAGCCTCCTCATGCTGAACAGCAGGAAAGTTGATTTAAAAACTGAAATCACTTGCTGGGGCAGTGCTGCTGTGTGCAGGGTGGGGATGTCCTGGTGCTTGGGGCTGGCCTTGGGATGTGTTTAGGATGGAATTCAGGGCTTTAGGATGGGGTGCTGCTGCCATAAACYGGGAGCAGCTCCCATGAATGTAAAGGAATCCCACGTGCATGAGGCACCAGTGGTCAGGGAATCACCAAAACAAAATGGGGTTTCCAGCTGTGGATTCACTGAGGATCCAAACCTGGGTGAGAAGAGCCCAGCAGCCCCTGTTCCTGTCCTGGGCACCTCCAGAAGGACACAGAGCACCCTGAGCACAGCCAGTGCTCCATGTTCCCTGGWGTTGGATGTACTGGAGGCCTCCTCCACCTGGGATTCTGCAGCTCTGATAAACTGAGGGCTCTCAGAGCCTCTGATTTAATGATTGTGCTTTTCAGCCGAGACAGGGGCACCGTGGCAGCCCTGCAAAGCACAGGGTCTCTGGCTTGTTGGKAGTTTGCAGGTGTCCTTTGATGTCCACAGAGCCCCCCTGGCCCCTCCAGGTGGGAGCTGGAGCTGCCTGGAGGGCTGGGGGTGTTTGGCTGGGGGTGTTTGCTCCCTGTCCTCCCCCTGGCCAGGACCTTGCCTCTGCATCTTCAAACTCAGAGCTTTGCAAAGGAGTTTTGATAAAGGATGAGAGGCCAGAGCCAGGCTGAGCTCTTGTCACTTCTGGGCTCTCCAGGAGCTGGTTTGGATCTACAGCAGCAGAAATGGGCAGAAAACTGGTCCTGAGTGATTCCAGGTGGCATCCAACCAGGCCTGAGCCTATGGCAGGGACCAACACAGCCAGGGAAGTGAATCCATGCTTATTTGCTGATTTATTTACAGGTTCCTGGGTGCCTTTGGCTTTTCCACCACAAGCTGGTGGCCAGCAGGATGTAGAGGTGCAAAGCTTTTGGTGCTTGGCTGGRTGAGGGGATGAGGAAAGGGTGAGGAGGAGAAGGAAGGAGCAAACATTCCTCAAATACACTGTGACAAGGCCAGGGCCACCTGGGCTGGGATGTAACCACAGCTGCCCTGAGGTTCCTGGAGGTGTGCCAGGGTTGGGGGGAGCTTGTGCATTTACAACAAGCCCTTGTCCCTGCCCTAGCATGAGAAAATAAAAAAAAAAGTACAAAAAACCCTATTAAAATGTAAGACTCTACCAACAAAGCTGCTTAGTTTTATTTTGGGGWTTGTTTCCTTTTTTCCTTTTCCCTTTTGGTCAGTTTGGGACTTTGAGCAGTGAAAATGTCTCTCTTTAGGCAGCCTCATGCCAGTAAGCAGCAGTAAAGGTTCCAAGGGTCTCAGTCCTGATGTGGCAGCCCCAGTCTGTTCACATCAAAGAGTTTGAATTGAACCTGGAATGAACCCCCAAGAAACCATTACTGTTCTCATGAGGTGATGAAGTATCTCTTTCTTGTAAAAGCATCAAATCTGGGGTGGGAGACCTTTTACAAGGCCATTGGTACTCACTTGTATTGGTGTGTCCTGACCAGCATCGAGACCCACGCCATTGCTAATGAAGAATTAACAGTTCACTTCTAATTGTCAGGAATAKTTGTTGGGTGCACATGGTATTTCCCTGTAACTGCTCTCAGCCTTCCCTCTGGTGAGGTGAGGCAGCTCCCCTTGGTCCCTGTGTATCTCCTCTGTTGTCAGTGCAGCTGCCCACTGCAGAATCCCCCTGAGCACCTCCCGTGTCCCTGCAGCCCTGGGGCCAGAGCTCCCCATTCCCACTGGAAAACTGCAGCACAGAGCAGCACAGACAGAAAAGGGGCTTTTCAGCAGAAAACCCAGGTCAGAGGGGTGCTGTGAAGCCCTTTAGTCCCTGGCTTGGAGGGGTGTGAGTGAGCTGTCTCCAGCTCCAGCTGCCCTCAGGAACTGTGGGCTCCAGGGGGATCCTGCCCTGCTCAGGGCACTGACAGCACATCCTGSCCACTGGAACCACAAGCACAGGTTTATGGCCTTACTGCAGGCTCTGGCAGCTGGAAAACAGCTGGCTGGTCCCAGGAAAAGCTTTTATTCCAGCTGGGCAGGGTCTGGCTGCAGCCCTGGGCTCTGCAGCACAGGGACAAGGARGGGGCTGGAGGGACAGAGCACACGGTGATGAAGAGCGTCCTKCCCGGGCAGGGAACCCTCCAGCCCCGAGGCAGGGGTGGGATTCTGCTTTTTGATGAGTTTCCAAGCCCAGCAGGAGCCTCCTGCAGAGGCAGAGCCTGCCCTGTGCTCCCCCCGGGCTCTGAGCCCCGGGTCGGGCTGGCCGGGCACTGCCAGCAGCACAGGCAGGGTGGGAACCAATCCATCCCCCATTCCCTGCCTCCCTGATTTCCCAGGAATGAGGCCACCCCTCAGCAATCAGGACAGCACCTTGTTTGCTGTCAGTGCTGTCATGAGCCTTTAAACTTGACTGGGAAAGTTGATCTCAAAGGGAAATGTACAGTTGTCATCCAGTTATGGTTCAATCAAGCCCCTTCGATGCACTTTATGAGTGAAAACAAATCAATGCTGTTATTGCACTGTATCTCTATTGTGTATAATATTATACATTCATCTGTAAGAGTAATTTATTTTTATTACTGTAAATAAAACTGTTAAAGTGATTTGTCAAGAGGATATCCAAAAATCTGGGGAGGGGGCGTGGGGTAAAATTAAAAACCTTTGAAGATCTGGGCTGCTGTCCCAGGTATGTGCCATGCTCTGTGTGCCTGTGTTTTTATTTCAGAGTCCAGAACAGCTCTCTGCTTTCCCCCACCCAGGGTCTGTGTTTGCCCTGGGATCAGGAGGAGCTGGATGAGGACAAGAGCTGCTGGAGACACGGAGGGGCTGGGAGGGAACAGCTCCTGCTGCTCCTCCAAGCACAGACACAGCTTCCCTGCCCTCTGATTACCCAGYCAGTCAGGGATTAAATACCCTGGGGAATTCATTGATCTTTGAGGGCTTGAATCTCCAAATGAGGGGTTTTAGAGAGATCACAGCTTTCTGCTGCTCCCTCCATGCCCCAGCCTCTAACAGAGGAGGGAACATCACAGGGCTGATTAACTCCCAGCAAAGCACAAGCCAACAAAAAGCCAAACCCAGATCTACTGTAACCTCTTAAAATCTTTATTAATTTTTTTCTTTTTTTTTTTAACTTTTTTTCTTTTAAATTTAATTAGCACATGCATAAAGTGTCAACAGTTTGGGGTTAAGATGACATTTCTTGAACAAATGTAGTTACAAGCGGTGCCTCGGACCCCTCCAGGTTTCCTCTCCACCCTGTCCAGGAGGAAGCTCGAGGTCATCCCTCCCTTCCCATCCTTGTGTCACCACAGGCAGAACCCACAACACTGGGGAGAAATACACTTGTTCACACGTAGCAACTGGGCAGGGGAGATAGACACGGGCAGCAACATCTACTCACCTACTGACTAAGGGCACACGGGCAAAGACCCCAGAGACAGAGAACATCTCCTCCCTCAACTCAGCTTTGAACAATGGGAGCCTCTCATGGCCTGGAATGGGTCACCCTCCCTTGGGAAGGTGCCTGTCCTGCACCAGCTCCTCCTACCAGGTGGCAAATCTAAGGAGATGGAGRAATTCTCCTGCTGTGATTCAAAATGAGCCTTTTGCAGGAGCGTTGGGATGCTGAGGTGTCCCTGTCCCCTCCGTGCCACCCCTGCAGAGCTGGGCCAACCTCCACAGAGAGCAGCCCAAGCCCTGGCTCTGGGCTCTGTGTGTGACCAGCTGGTGCCAAAAGGAGAGAAAACTGCTTTGAAATGCCCACCTGGAGCTCTGCATGCTCTGCTCTGGGAGGATGGGTGCCCAGACTCCAGGAGGTCTCAGAGTTTGGGTGGTGCAGGGGGATTTGGGGGTCTGAGGTGCCTTGGTCTGCAGGAGATGATCCTCCCCTGCCTTCAATTCCCTCCAAAACAACTCTCCTACAGCACCTGGCCTCCCCCAGAGGTGTCAGGGCTCCTGCTGGCCCCAGAGAGCATGGAAGCTGGGAGGAGATGGCTCCTGTCCTGCTGCAGCAGCTGCCATTGGCCCAGCAGCCCCAGGCTGGACAGCAGCAGGAGGAGGAGGAGGAGGAGGAGGAAGAAGGCTCTCCTGAATGCTTGCCCCATGACAGCAGCAACCCACAGCAACGTGCAATGTCCCACAGCAAGGTGGGGACGGGTTTTGTCCCTCACCCACAGCTTGGGACTGTCCCATGCCTTCCTCTGGGACAGTGTCCAAACTTCTCTGGGGACCTGTCCCCAAACCTTCCTCTGGGGACTGTCCTACAACCTTCTCTGGGCAACTGTCAATACCTAAAAGGACCTTCCCCTCTCGCGACTTGTCTATGCCCCCTTAGGACGTCCAATTTCCTTCTGGGGACTGTCCCCATGCCTTCCTCTGAGGACTGTCCCCCAAAGCCTTCCTCTGGGGACTGTCCCCAAGCCTTCCTCTGGCGCTGTCCCAGCCTTCCTCTGGGGACTGTCCCAAAGCCTTCCCTCTGGGGACTGTCCCCATCCTTCCTCTGGGACTGTCCCCACCTTCCTCTGCGGGACTGTCACCAACCTTCCTTCTGGGACTGTCCCCAAGCCTCCTCTGGGCTGTCCCCATGCCTTCCTCTGGGGACTGTCCCCATGCCTTCCTCTGGGCACTGGTCCCCATCCTTCCTCTGGGACTGTCCCCATAGCCTTCCCTGGGCACCTTGTCCCCATGCCTTTCCTCTGGGCACTGTTCCCCATAGCCTCCAGGCTGCTCAGCAGGTTCCCAGGGGTTGGCCAAGGCTGGAGTGAAAGCTGCTCCCCAAGACACTGCTGTGGGAGGGGGATCCCAGAGGATGCCCTGGGCAGCTCCAGGATCCCAGCCCAGCTGAGCTCTGCCCATTCCCAGCCCAGGAGGCTCCAGAGGGAGCCCAGGAAAGGCACTTGTGTCCTGAGGAGCTGCCCTGGCCCTGTGTGTCCCCAGCAGCAGCTCTGGGTCCCAGCCCTGTGTGTGGCAGGGCACAGCTGGGGGCAGAGGGCAGGAAGGTGCCAGCACAGCTCAGCACCACCCCAAACTCACACCCTGCTGCAGGTCCCCCCAACAAGTCAGGCAGCCCCAAAATTAAGGAAATTTGTTAGGGTGAGGAGCCATCAGCCCCAAAAGGCCCTGAAAATGCATTTTGAAGAAAAGGGTTTTTTAAATTTGTGGGGATTTGAGCAGGTTGGGTGGGACTTGAGGCAAAGTGTCCCTGCCCATGGCAGGGGGTGGAAACCAGACTGGAAATCCAAARAGTTCTGGGATTCTGTGATTTGCTTTCTTTACCTGATCTGCTATCCAAGACAATAAACACCAGAAAGAGCAGCCCCATTTGTGGAAAACTGGCCAGAGCTACAGKCAGAGCTGAAACATCTCAGAGTAAAATTKAATTTGGAGGGGGAGCAGAGAGGGGGTGCTGATGCTCATGGCTGTGATTTTGGAGCCCTGGCAGGGCTCTGCCTGAGCTGCTGCTGCTGCCAGCAGGAAATCATCAGCAGCTCTCCATGGCCATCACAGGGTGTCCCTGCCTCCATCCTCTCCCTTTTTAACACAAGATTTTTGGTTTTTCCATGGCAGGAAGGGATTTTCCATGGAGCCAGCAATCCCAGCTGAGGCACCAGGATTGCACAGCACCAGTGAGAGGTGAAGATCAATGGATTTGAAACACTTGAGCWGGGGAGGGGCCTGCAGGGACAAAAGCACCTCCTGCAGTGGCAGGAAAGGCTCTCCTTGCTGCACTGGGGTGATGTGGTTATTGCTTTTACACCTTAAACACCAGTTTCCTGGGATTTTTGGAAGTGGTTCTGGTGGCACCTGCTCCATTCTGTTGCTGAGTGYCTGGGAAGTGCTGCTGTGTCTGACCTTCCCTCTAGGTCTGAGGGAAGGAAAGGGAACAGTTTATCCTTCTGGAAATCACATGTGAGTTGTTTGTTTGCTTTTTTGTTTTGTGGGTAGGTTGGGGTTTTTTTGGGGTTTTTTTTTTTGTTTGCTTATTTTTAGATTTTTTTTTTTTTACATTTTATTTTTAGATTTCTCAACTGAGCTACCCCAAATCAAAGGGTAAATATTAAATTGTCCACCTTAGTGGTTTATACACTACAGTCTGTAGATCATGGATGGTCCAGAGGAGCTGCTGCCTTTTAACCACGGAAATCCAGCAGAAACAGCTGGGAGCTCACATCCTTCCCTCCCAGGTGCTGGTTCTGCAGCACATTTTACCTTTATTCTGTTTGAGGATCAACACCAAAACCAAGGGGGAGCAAAAGCAGCTGCCCTGGCTGCTGGGGGATGCTCTGGGGCTGTACCCCAGCCAGGGATGAGGGAGAATCACAAAGGTGCCAGAAAAGCCCTGTGGGCACCTCCACCARTCCCTGGCTGCACACAAGGTCAGAGCTTCTCTCTGGCTCCTCAAAGCCATGGCAGAGCCTCTGGGACCTGAGTTTCTCCATCCTCACTTCCAGAAGGTTTTCCCTGAGACCTGACTGAGCTCCTTTGTGCCACAGCTCAGTCCCACTCTGACCTGCAGAACAGATTGATCCCCTCACTGCCCTCTGTGGCTTTGACCTGGCTGAGGTTTCCCCTGTGCAGGCTGATGTGAGCATGACCAAGCTAAAATAACCAACCTAAAATGCTGGGCTGGTTCCTTTCTGCCTTATTTTCTCCTCTCTGCACTCTTAACCTTACARAGAACCAAGAGCTGGAATTACCTGAGCTGAACCCCCCCTGGGGCCAGCCCTGTTCCCTGGCAGTGCCAGTGTGCAGGGAAAGGCTCCTTTCACACCCACTGGGGCTCCCAGCACCCATCAAAAGCTTTAATCCTGTTCCTGGGAGGAGGGAGAGGCTGGGGGCACCCTGGAACAATCCCTGCTGGAGATGCCCAGGGAGGGTGAAGCATCAGTGCTGCTCTGGTGGCCTCAGGCTCCTGTCTGTGATTCAGACACCACTTTGGGTCCTGTCACATCAATTCTGCCCTCAGGGACATTCTCCATGCAGCTCCTGCCTGGGGCTGCCCCCAGGCTCTGGTGACACTCCCAGGGTGGTGACAGCGCCCTGGGTGACACCACCAGGATGGTGTCCTCCCCTGGGGACATCCTATTGGCCCACCCTGCCTGTGGGCACAGCTCTGAAGGCTTTGGGGCAAACACCTCCTCCCTGAAGTTCTTAACTCTGAGGTTTGGTTTGGTTTTTGTTTATTCCTCCACCAGGAAAATACAGGCACATTTTTCACCTGCAGAAGGTGGAGCTTGTGAGAGTGAGCCCAAAACCCCTGGGGTTTGTCCAAGACAAATCAGATCCACATAAAAACCCCCCTTTGGTTCTCAAAAAGATGGAACCACTCCACAGTCTGGGTGTGGGTTGTGTCTGGAGGAGGTTTCCCAGAGGCTGGGCCATGGTTGGTGACAGCCAGGGGGGCTCCCAGCCCAGCGAGGCCATCCCAGGGAGCACAGCTGTGTGGGGACAGGGACAGGGCCCCCCAGGGCACAGGGACCTGCTCAGGGACAAACCCAGCATGGCTTGGCTCTCCTGGGCTTTGCTCAGGCACTTCTGAGTGGGGAGTGGGGCAGGAGAGCCCCGGGGCTCTGTCACCAGCAGGGAGTGGCTGGTGCTGCTCAGGGGCCACCAAGGAAGGGACAACTGCCCTCAAGGGGCTGCTGCCCAGTGGAGGGGAAATTCATGGGTGAGTGAGCATRTGAGGCTTCTAAAGTGCAGTGCAGGTTACATGGTCTTTGCTGTAGACTGTAAACTCCTCAGGACAGACTCCTTGCCCTTATTTTTATTTTTTTATTTTTTATTTTTTAAATCTGTAAAGTGACATTCCAGCTGAGAAAACCTTACCCCTAAATAACTACTGCTACAGGAAAAACAGGAATTTTGGTGAAAGGAACAGCCTGTGCTTCCCATGGCCATCCCTGCTCCAGCCACWAGGAAGTGGCACAGAGCTCCTGCCAGCTGGGGACCTCTGCAATGTCCCCTCCAAAGTGCCACCTCCAGTGCTGCCACCTGCCTCCCTGCAAGCAAAACTCCCATTTGTTAAAGCTGAGCTGTTAGTTCAGGCTCAGGGAGTCTGCAAAGCTTCTGTCCAGGCTGTTGGGTGTCTGGGAAGGGAGAGAGAGGTGGAAAAGTGGCTGGGAGGAAATTTGAGGGCTCTTGTGTGGAAAGAGCTCTCTGAAGAAGCCAAGTTCAGCCCTAAGTTTGTCACTGGAGTAAAACCTCCCTAAGATGAAGCAGCTGCAAAGGCAGGAGCCCTCGTGGGATGGGTGATTGCTCTTCTCTGGGTCTCTTCCCTGGGTGGGAAATTAGAAACTGGAAACTGCCTTTCTTCCTGCAGGACACTGATCCTTTGAGAGCCACCAGCCAGCTCCAGTGGTCACTCCAAATCAGGGAGACAATTCCAGGAGTGAACACTGCAGGACTTCCAACAGTTCCCAGCAATCTGAGGAGAACCAGCCCTCACACCTGGTGTGCTAACCCAGGTGTGCCACGGGCACAGTGCTCCCTGTAAAGTCCCTTTCCAGATGCACCTGGGATGTCCAAGAGGCTCCTGATGGACCTCAAGGATGACAGCCTTCCACTGACATCTCCAAGCAGAACCCAAATTTACTCATTRACTGTTCCACTGACTCCAGCCCAGCCCATTTGTATGGACACAGGATATTTCCCCCTGCTGTTGACAGCCATATGTATTATTTTATTTATTTTATTTTATTTCCCCCTGCTATTGACAGCCATAATAATTATTTTATTTATTTTATTTTATTTCCCCCTGCTATTGACAGCCATAATTATTATTTTATTTATTTTATTTTATTTCCCCCTGCTGTTGACAGCCATATTTATTATTTTTAATCTATACCCATAAATTGGCAAGTAGGGGGAAGCAGATAAAATGGAAAGAGGAGCCCTCAGGAGATCAGTTGGACTCATTAAATGTTTGGCACTCTGTGATTCTCCTTTGGCAATGAAATGCCACTGCTATATTTTAGCAGGGAACACGATACCTTAATGTACAGGAGAACCTCCTCAGCCCAATTCTGGCACTCTTGAGACAGGAGAAATTCAATCATCTGTGACCTGGATTGTATTTTGTAATGTCTGCCAAACTAGATAAAATACTTAAATATTCACTTTTATATCAGCCCACATGAGGATTTGAGCATTTCAGGTTGTGTAACTCAGCATGGCCTACTTTGGGGAGCATGCACAGAAATAGGCACATATGTACAAACCACTGAGTGTGCAGCATGTGGGACAGACAGACAGTGTTAATTAGCATGGCACAGTCCCAGCAGCACAGCCCAGAGCAGCCAAGGAATTGGTGTCACTTCTGTTGGACTGCAGAGGTCACCTGAGCAAAAACCAGGTGATTCTGCCCCAAATGAAGGTGGTGGAGCTGAGTCCCTCAGGGGAAGGCACTGGGGATGGGCTGGCTCTGGMGGCACTGTGGCATTCATGCTCCAGCCTGGAGGTCCTGGAGGTCCTTTCCCAGCTGAATGATTATTCCTGGTGCTGCTGGGAGGGTTGGGAAGAGCTGGGTGAGCCATGGCCAGGCCAGAAATGGGTGCCCAAACCCCCCTGAGGTCACCTCTCCACCAGCTCCCCCTCTCTGGGGTGAGGATGGGGGATCCCACCCTGCTGCCAGGACAGCTGGAGGGTGRCCATGGCAGTTCTGCTCCCTGAAGAGGAGGGTGGGGATGTGCTGGGAGGCCATGGAGCTGCTGGCTGGCTTTGCAGCTGGGAATGTGAGCTGGGTTTGTGCTCTCAGGGCATTTCCTTCAGCAGAGCAGGACGTGCTGGGGCTGCTGGGATGGGTGTTTTACACCAGTGGGGATGTGGTGTAAGAACACAAAGATGTGAGGAAATGGGAGTGAGCCTTTCCTGCCCCCCTGGGGCTGCTGGGATGGCTGTTTTACACCAGTGGGGACGTGGTGTAAGAACATAAGGATGTGAGGAAATGGGGGTGAGCCTTTCCTGCCCCCCTGGGGCTGCCAGCTGTGCATCTGCTCTGCAGGTGTGGCCTAAATGCCCTTTAGGGTCCCTCCCAACCTTCCTGTGATTGTCAGGCCCTTTGCCATGCCACAGCACCGATCCTGGCAGCTGCCAGCCCCAGCACAGGGTGACAGGGCTGTGGGAGGCCCCAGGGACAGCCCTGAGTGCCACACACCCACAGAGTCCTGCCCCAATTGCCACGGCCCAGGTGACACACACAGAGCAGCTGGGGCATGGAAAGGAGGGACTGGATCTCTCAGGGGCCCTGGGCTGCTCTCCAGCCCCCACCAGTGCCACTGCCATATCTTCTGAAAAATCCCTGCACCAGCATTTCTTCTCCWGGGAAGCTGAGAAGCCTCAGAGATAAATGAAAACAATAATTATCTGATTGCTTCTCCTGTGTTTTGCTGCTTTGGAATGTGGTTGGAGATTGTTTATCCCACATGTGAATGGTTTTTACTCAATGACCAATCACTGTCCAGCTGTGTTGGGACTCTGGAAGAGGTCATGAGTTTTTCAATAGTATCTTGTTAAGCCTTCTGTCTGTATCCTTTCTCTATTCTTTAGTATAGTTTAGTACAGCATTCTTTTATATAAGTACATAAAATAATAAATTAACCTTCTAAGAACATGGAGCCAGATTCTCAATTCCTCCTTCATCCTGGGGACCCTGAAAATACCASAGACCAGGACTGGCTCAGCTTTGCAGTCTGGGACAGCCACAGAGCCCAGGGATGAGRCCCCTGTGTCCCTGAGCCCCCTCCCAGGCCCAGTGGGGCTCCCCAGCTCTGCTGGGTCCCCACAGTGGCTCTCCAGCCCCTCCACCTCTGAACAGGTAACAGCAGCTCCACCAGCCCCTGCTCTTTTCTCTTTCCCTCACAGGGTTATTACTCTTCCTCAATTACCTAAATAAACCAAATTTCTCTTTGCTTTCACACAGTTTTGTGATTGTATCTACGTTAATAACTCTCCACCAGAAACTCCACTTTAAACGTTGCCCTGAATTTRTACACTGCCTCCTTCTGAGCCTGCTCCAGCCAAACCCCAGCTGCCTCRCCAAGGAAAGCAGCTCCTGGGCATTGCAGGGGCTCTGCAAAAAGCCCTTGCAGCCATTTCCCTGCACCTCAGAGGGTCACCACCAGAACCAAGAGCTCTCAGTGTGCACCAGGAATTTCCTGGCCACCTGCAGGGCACGGTGTCTCCCTGCCCCTRTGGTCACTCCTGCTCCTTGGGTTCTGCAGATGAGCTATTCCATGWGTCCTGCTGCTTCTTGCCTTGCCCTCTCCCACATCCCAAATCCCTTCTGCACCCCTGCTCAAGCCCACTCAGCAGCTCCCAGCCTGGGTGTGGAGGTGTGGAAGGTGTCACATCCAAGGGACAAGAGACCATTTTGTGTCACTCAGGAGAAAGGAGAGCTKCTGGGGGCATTTCACCACACCTGGCCATGAGGGGTTTGTCCCTGGGGGCAAATGAGCAGATGTTTGGGACARTGCCCAACACCAGCATTTCCCAGGAATCAGCAACCTGCTCTAGTGGAAGGTGCCCTTGGCAGGGGGCTGGAATGAGATGTCTGTCTTTAAGGTCCCRTTTATCCCAAACTATTTTAGGATTTTGTGAATTTAACCATCAGCATTTGGGTCTCAGCCATATCCTCACACCTCTTTTGCAGGTCTGGCTGCTTCTACATAGCCAAAATCCTGCTGAAGCAGCCATCACCTGCAYGGCTGCTGGGAGAGGCAGGAACTGGGCACAGAGCTCAGCTTTCCCTGTTCAGGGATTTGTGGCAGAGGGGATCACAAGAGAGGGTCTGGGGACATCACACTGCCCAATCCACAGCTGGTCCTGGCCCGTTTTCCACAGATGGGGAACCTCTCCCAGCTCTCTGCAGGTTTTCACACCTGCCTGTGATATTTCCAGTATTTCCCACCCCTTTGCTCTGCCTTTCTCTGTGCCTCCTCCCTTTGTAGCTCTGTGAAAAGTCTTCCATGGATCAGGCTCTGTTTTGATGGGAAAACAGCTATTRTCAGTGCTGAAACAGSTARTTTCAGTGCTGAAACAGGGGCTGGTCACCCAGCTCCTCCATCAGTGTCCAAACATGGGACAGGGGAAGGAGCAGGATCAGGTAGGGGGAATCAGTGCCTGGCTCTGAGCTGATCCCAATTGTACAGGCACAGTTTGTAGGGCTGCAAAGTGCAAGTTGAGAGTTTACCTGAAAGCAGCAGATTGTCTGATTCACTTTTTCCCAAATCCCACTGAAATGGTGCCATGCTAAGGCCAAGGGGAACTCGGCTTGGGGGAGCTCCCTGGACACCTCTACTCCTGCTGGAAAAGGCAGGACAAGCCCAGACAAGGCTGAATCTCCCTGCCAGCCACTCCAGCCTTGCCTTCCCCTTTTGCTCCTAAACCAGCTCTGAGGGTGGATACAGGCTGAGGTCACCAACACCTTGGGCTGCTCARGCCACCTGGTCTAGTGGAGGCTGTCCCAGTTCTGTTGGACTAGATGGGCTCTAAATGTGCCTRCCAACCCAAAGCATTCCATGATTTTCCAGGGAGCAACAACACAAGGGTGTAACTGCTACTAAACGTGGTGCATTGCTCTGTAGGGAAGGAAGCTCCTGCCCACACCCAGCCTTTGGAGCTGCCTGACCCCAAAACCACCAGCAGCAGTGTCCCCAAAGCCCACAAGGCCACCCCTAAGCTCCCGTGGTGGTACCAGCTGTGCAAACAAGGCTTCTTCTCCAGGAGCTTCTTGTTATCACAATTAACATTTAGCTGGAAAAGCACTGCTGCCRCTGGGGCTCCCTCCTCTCACAAAGCACACCCAGGGCCAGCCTCCGCTCTTGCTCCAGGTGTAGATCTGGAGTAATCCTATTAACCTGCCTTCAGAGGATTTTGGAAGTCATTAACTGTGAAGGTGCTGCTAATTTCTGCTCTCACTGCCTCCGAGGTGTATCCTACCAGTGCTGCTGCTGCTGCTGCTGCTGCTGCCCGAAGGGTTTTGGACATAGTGTAAAAGCAAAGCTCCTGACCGGGGCAGCGACGCTGGGGAAGGTGCCCATACACACCTGGAGGGGAGCAGGAGCCCGAGCCCGCCCAGCCGGGGCCCTCAGTCCGACCACTCGTTATCGTCCAGCTCCGAGTCGTCGTCGGACTCGCTGTACTCCACGGCGATGCGGCGCGACAGGATGGTGGCCACGTCATTGCCCACGGGCTCTTTCTTGGCCTCTTGCTCCCACTGCTCCTGCACCTTCCGGAGTTGGATTCCTACAGGGAAGAGGGGAAGGCTTCAGGGGGGAGTGCACCCAGTGTGCAGCATCCCCCCCCAGTTGTAAAGCGTTGGCTGAGACAGGAGGGCTGCTGCCCRGGTGGTTATAAAGTTATATAGGATGATAGGATAGGATGGGTAGGACAAGAGGGAAGGGTTGTAAACTGGGAGAGAGTAGGCCCAGATTGGATGTCAGGAAGAAATTCTTCCCTGTGAGGATGGTGAGGCCCTGGCACAGGGTGCCCAGAGCAGCTGTGGCTGCTTTGGATCTCTGAAATGCCCAAAGCCAGGCTGGACACTGGGGCTTGGAGCAGCCTGCGACAGTGGGAGGTGTCCCTGCCCACGGCAGGGGATGGAATGGGGTGAGTTTTAAAGTCCCTTCTAACCCAAACCARTCTAGGATTTTATGAGTATCTATGATTACTGATTATTCTATGACACTAAGCTCTATCATAGAATAAAGCTCCTCCTCTGCTTCCACTCAGCCTGAAGATATTGAACCTTCTGAAAGGTTAAATTTACCATTTGACCTGAAGATTTGCAGGAAAGGGAAATGCGAGAGACCTTGGAGCACATCATCCACTACAGCCTGGGAGGAAGCCACATTCCTGGGAGCTGCCAGCAACCTGTGGGGCTTCATTCCCCCTCCAGCCATGGAGATCGCATCTACACTGCCTTTATTCCTCCGGCAAGGCCTCACCATCCTCACCCATCACCTGCCCACCAAGCTTGTCTTGCCCCCGGTGTCACCAGTGCCACCCAGCTGTGCTTTGTCACACCGGGGTGCTTTGTCCCCGCACTCACCCCTGCGGATGGCAGCCAGCAGGTCGCTCCGGGCGTCGCTCATGGGCATCAGCGGCACCTGCGGCTTGCGGGGCTCGGCGGGCGCGGGCGGCGATGCGGAGTGCGCGGGCGAGGCCGACACGGCCGGGGGCCCGGGCGGCGGCGGCGGCGGCGCCACCGGGGGAGCCATGGGCCCGCTCTGAGGCGGGGAGGCCGAGTAGGGCCCGGGGGGCGCGGGGGGCGGCGACGGGGCGTAGTTGGGGGCGGTGGCCGAGCCGGGGGCCAGCGCGGGGGGAGCCGAGATGGGGCTGTCGAAGGCGGTCTGGGCCGAAGGGATGACGGGCGGCGGCGGCGGCGGGGCCGGCGGCACGAAGTACTCGGCCATGGGCACCGGCTGCGGCCTGCAACGGGGGCACAGCGTCAGAGCCACGGGAATCACAGAGCCCAGGGATCATCCAGTCCYACTCCYGGAYCATCCCAAACAGCCCCACCCTGGGCATCCCCGGGAGCTCTGTCCATAGGCTCCTGGAGTCCCAGGTTTGGTGCTGGGAGCATTCCCTGGGAGCCTGCTCAGTGCCCCACGGCCCTCTGAGGGAAGAATCTTTTCCTGATATCCAACCTAAACCTCCTCTGACACAGCTTCAGGCCATTGCCTCGGGTCCTGTCTCCAGTCACCACAAACAAGAGATCAGCATCTGCCCCTCCGCTTCCCCTCAGGAATTTGTGGGCTGCAATGATGTCTCCCCTCACTCTCCTCCAGCTGAACARGCCAAATGCCCTTAACCACTCCTCACACAGCTTCTCCTCAAAGCCCTTCACCATCTTCATGGCCTCCTTTGGAAGCCCTCTAATATCCCAATGTCTTTTTTATATTATGGTGCCCAYAARTGCCCCCTGTATTCAAGGTGAGGCCGCCCCAGTGCAGATCAGAGCAGGACAATCTCCTGCCTTGCCTGCCTGGTGTTGCTGGGCCTGATGCCCTCTAGGGCACACCTGGCCCTCCTGGCTGCCAGAGCACTGCTGAAGGATTTCCCATTACCCATCCAGCATCCATCACCCATCCCAGCACCCAGCTGGCTCCAATCTGGCTTGGTTTGCTCTGAACCCCAATGAAAGCTCTGCCCCAGAGTCAGAAGGGTGGTGGAGCTCTGCTGGTGGGATGGGCTATGGGTAATGCAYTGGTGGAAAGCAGGCAACCCCCCAGGGGAAAACCCTCCATCCACCCTGCCCCATTACCTGGGATAAKATTACCCCAAAAGCGCTCCTGACTGATTTGACCTCTCACCAAGAGTTTTGGACCATGAAAGCTGCAGGGCAGGTCTCTCCTGCTCCATCAYCCCAGAAATGTGAGGTCAGACCCCCACCACACTCCCCTTCCTTTGGACACCCCTCCATTAGCAAGCAGGCTGAAGCTTTACCCGTAATCCTTGACTAGGTGTGGTCTGGGCCCGTTGAGCACGGCCTCGGGGGGRGGCGGCGCGTGGGGCTGCTGCAGGCGGGTCAGGCTGTTCTGCCGGCTGCCCGCGGGCCGGAACCCGTGCTCRGGGGGGTTGGGGGCTGCCAGCCCCTCCTTGTGCTCCGCCGGGGCCAGGTGGGCAGCGGGGGCCAGCAGCTGGGCTGGGTGGTTGGGGCTGGCTGGGTATGAGTGGTCGGCAGCGTCCGACGCGTAGGACCTGAACACGGGAGAAGGCGGCTGTTGTACTCCTGAGGGAGCTCAGGGGGTGGGTTTGGGAGTATTTAGGGGTTCAGACAACAAAACAAGAACAGGCCATGAAAATATCGATGTACAAGACAGCAGAGTGAGAGCACAGGGGAGGAGGACACAACAGAGCTGAACCACTCTTTTCCCTTAGCTGCGAAACAGAAAGTGCTCCGGTTTTATCCCAGTGCCAAGGCTCCTCCTGAGCTCCAGGATGACACCCTGGGGACACCAGCTACCCATGAAGCTACCACAGGCTATCCAGCTATCCACAGGCTAACAACTGAGCACCCCGACCCTGCTGTGGGCAACACGTCCCCCACAACGACGGAGAGGAAGAGCAAAGCAAAGGAGAGCCGTGAGCTGAAGGTGTAGGAGGTAGAACCTGCCTATTATCTGGGGACAGTGATCCTTCCGATGATGCCATGTGATAGGGGGATGGTGAGAACCTGTTATCCGGCCGGAACTCTTTATCATACGCCATCATGTTCCACTCCAGGCGCCGGTTGCGGGCTTTCCTCACTTTCTTCACCTCCCGGGTGGAGTCCTCCACCAGCCGCTGCTCCTGGGGGGACACAAAGCCACGGCTCCACCTCCAGCCTGGCCCAGATGCACCCATCCTTCTGACAAAGGATGCACCAGGAGGTGYCTGTCCCCAGGTCCCAGCTCCTGTCCCCTTYTCCCCCTGCTGTCCCCACCCACCTTCTGCCTGCGCTTCTCCTTCCTCTTGTCCTCTGTCGCCTGCAGCATCTTCTCCTTCCATAAGTTGAAGAAGTAGGAGGGGTCAGTGTAGAATTTGAGGCCATCCTTCTTGTCYTCCCTGGGGGTTCAAAGGGCAGAGGGAGGGTTACCAGCCACAGGACAAGACCCTCTGTTCCCCATCCCAAGGGCTGACCATGACCACGAGCTGTTGCCCCACCACAGACACATCCAACACAGCAACCACCACCTGCAGGCTGTGGACACACATCCCAAGCATCCCACACAATGAGGGGGCAGCACAGCACACAAATGGGGGCACACCTGATCCTCCTCATGGGAAGGACCCCCTCGGAGCCCCAGGTGCCCTGTACCTGTAGGGTGTGAGGATGTTGAGGGGCGGGGGTTTGTCGCAGCGCTGGTACATCTCCATCACCGGGTTGGGGATGGAGTTGCGGGACACCACCTGCTGGTTCTGCACCGTGGAGCTCTTGAAGGCTTTCCTCATGTTGATGTCCTGCAGCGAAACTGGGGGGCACAGGAAGGACAAGGGATGCAGGGGTGGCCTCAGCTATAGCGGGGCTCTGGTCCCAAGAGCGCGTCTGGACATCACCCCAAACCAGCCCTGGCCCCTCACCTTCCTCCACGGTGGAGTCCAGCTGCGTCACCTTGATGACCAGCAGGTCCACCCTCTCCTGCAGTGAGTTCATCCTCATGTAGAAGCTGTTGGCTTCATTGAACAGCTCTCCAAAGATGTCCTCTGCGTGCCTGCCTGGCAGGGGACAACGTGCCTGTCACCACAGCTGGTGGCTCGCCCAGCTCAGCCCATCCCCTGCAGCTCCCACTTCCCCCCTGGCTCTGTGGGTGCTCTGCCCAGCCTGGATCTCTGGGAGCTGAGCCTCAGCCTCTCCCAAAGTGCTGCAAGGAGGCAGGGGAGCCCAAATGATCACCCCTTTCCAGAGAGAACAGCGCCCACAGGGSCACAGAACATTCACAGTGCCCCAAAGAGCCCTTGGATCCATCAGGACAYATCAACCAAAAAAATGACCAAAAATCACACAACACGACCTGGGGAAATTCAGCCCAGTTAAAAAGCCAAGAAGAGAGCAGTGGGGCAGTGCCACAGCAGGGAGGATCTGCAATTTGTTTCACTTTATCAGTTCTTTTCCTGCATGTCTCAGTGCAGCTTATTTATTTAGGGTTATTTATTTAGGATTATTAGCTCTTTATTAGGATTATTCCTATCATGGAGCTGAGTGAGGTAGTCTGCAGAAGCAATTGCTGATACCTGTAGGCTACAGCACCCATCCCATCCCATCCCATCCCATCCCATCCCATCCCATCCCATCCCATCCCATCCCATCCCCCAGATCCTCAGGGTTTCCTCCAATCCCAGCTCTCAGACAGTTCCCCAGATCAGGGCACTTTCAGAACCTCCTCAGAGCACTCCCCAGCTTGGTCATGTTTGATTCCCTTTTTCCCTGGACTGGAAGCCTYAGCAGACGTGGGTGCTGCTCGTGTGAGCCACTGCACTTCCAGCAGCTCCCTACACCCTGGGTTTATTTTTCTGGGAGAATTTTAGAGCAGAATCTGCTTTTGGAGGTGTGTGAAAGAGGGGAGGGAGGCTGGATAGCTTCTCTCTCTATTTTAAGTGGATATTCAGCATGAAATAGGTTGCCCCTGTTAAAGCTTCACCCTGGTGTGTGCAGTGCTCTCATGTGCCCTTTTCCTGCTGAGATCAGTCCCAGGGCAGGAAAGAGCCAAGGGTTTAGACCTGTGATAGAGACCTCTCTTCCTCAAAAAGCTCTAACTTGGGGTATTGTAAATCTTCACCTGGCCTTCCTATTTCTGGCCAAGTGGAGAAGCAAGGGGCTRCTGAAGGCTTTCCATCCCCCACAGCTATGGGAGGAAAATGGGTCTCAAAATGTCACAAAGTCTCCATTTCGAGCTTGGCCAAAAAAACCCCAAAACAACAACAACACAAAAACAAAACAAAAAAAACAAAACAAAAAAAAAAATCAAAAACAACCAAAAAACAAACAAAAACCCCCAAAACAAAACAAAAAAAACCCCACAACCCCCCCAAAAAACAACAAAAAAAAAAAAAAAAAAACAAAAAAAACCAAGCCCAAAAAACCCCAAACCTATATATATAAATAATTTTAAAAACCCCAAAAACAAACCTATATATATATAAATACACTAAATATATAATATAAAAGAATTTTAAAAATTAAGAATAACAATAATAATTTGTTCTATAAATAATTAATTCTATAAAATTATATAAATAAATATATATAATAAAATYCAAAATAAAAATTTACAAAGTAGGAGCATCCTCCTATTTCCAACAAGCTGGATAATTCCCACTGAGTTAGGAATGGCTGCAGCCCACATGGTTCTCACACAACCCCTGTTTCTCTGTGTTTGAAACTGGTGGGAGTGACTGTGGCATCCCAGTGCCATCCCATTGGCATCCCAGTGCCATCCTAGTGCCATCCCAGTGCTATCCCAGTGTTATCCCAGTGCCATCCCAGCGCTATCCCTGTGCAATCCCAGTGCCATCCCTGTCCCATCCCAGTGCCACCCCAGCGCTATCCCAGTGTTATCCCAGTGCRATCCCATTGCTGTCCCAGTGCCATTCCAGTACTATCCCATTCCCATCGCAGTGTGATCCCAGTGCCATCCCAGTGCCTCCCCAGTGCCATCCCATTGCCATCTAGTGCCATCCCAGTGCCATCCCWGTCCCATCCCTGTGCCATCCCAGTGCCATCKCAGTGCCATCCCAGTGCTAATCCTATTGGTATCCTGGTGCCATCCCAGTGTTATCTCATTGCTATCCCAGTGCCATCCCCGTGCCACCCCCGTGCCATCCAATTCCCATCCCATTGCCATCCCAGTGCCATCCCAGTGCCATCCCAGTGCTATCCCATTGCCATTCCATTGCCACCCTTGTCCCATCCGAGTCCCATCACAGTGCTATCCCACTGCCATCCCACTGCTATCCCATTGCCATCCCTATCCCATCCCTGTGCCATCCCAGTGCCATCCCAGTGCTAATCCTATTGGTATCCTGGTGCCATCCCAGTGTTATCCCACTGCTATCCCAGTGCCATCCCATTGCCATCCCAGTGCCATCCCAGTGCTATCCCATTGCCATTCCATTGCCACCCCTGTCCCATCCCAGTCCCATTCCAGTGCTATCCCAGTGCCACCCACTGCCATCCCAGTGCCACCCASTGCCATCCCAGTGCCACCCCATTCCCATCCCGATGCCATCCCAGTGCCACCCTAGTCTATCCCAGTGTTATCCCATTGCCATCCCATTCCCATCCCTGTCCCATCCCWGTSCCACCSRGGTCCCCCCCGCCCCCAGGTGGCTGTGCCTGACTTACTGAGGCTGCCCAGCTGTTTGATGATGGCAGCCAGGGTGCTGTTGGTGACACATTCCAGCTCGCTGGTCACCCCGTCGGGCAGGGCCCCCCGGCACAGGTGCCGGGGCTCGATGTTCCTCTTCACCAGCGGCATGGCGAGCCCTCAGCCTCTCCTGGCACAGCACAGCACGGCAGCGACAGAGGGGGGGAGCAGAGGGCACACCACAGATGAGGTTGAACAAAGATTTGTATGTTCTTAATTTTTTAAACAGCTCTGTTGCAGAACCCGACCCGCCGATTTTCAGGCATTTTTCAAATAACGCACAGATGAAACTGAAAGAAAATCCCCCTGTTTTAATTAGAAACCCTGAGACTGGACAAATTGAAGGTCTTTTCTGATTAATCACTTGGATTAAAATCAAAAATCAAAATCAAAATTAAAATCAAAATACACAGCTTTCACCATTTGGCTGTTCCCCCACACTGCTTCAGCTTGCTCCAGGATGTTCCTGCTGCCCATGCTGGGACAGGCAGGCCCAGCAGGACCTTCCCAAGCAGGGCTGGYTGCACACTGTGAGCACACAGGTGCCAGTGTGGAGGTGCCTTTGTCCCTACCTTTGTGCCACCGTGTCCTTTCCCAATCACCTCCCAGAGCTGCTCAAACCAGGAGCACAGTGCCCTGTGCTGCAGCCCTTCAGCTGGCCCCGAGCAGCCTCACACAGCCCAAAGAGAAGCCAGGCAGCGCTTGTAATGCCATTATTTCCAGCTCACTGCAGCCTCTCCAGGGTTTTATTTGTGCTCACACCACACTGAGACAAGCTGCTGTGGCCAGCTCATCCCAGCTCCCTGCATGGCCCCACGGCATTTCTGGGTGTCCCCAGAGCTCCTGTGTGAGCATCTTTGGGTGCCCCACAGCATTTCCAGGTGTCCCCACAGCTCCTCTGTGCACCCCCACAGCATTTCTGTGTGTCCCCAGAGCTCCTGTGTGAGTCCCCACAGCATCTTTGGGTGCCCCACAGCATTTCCAGGTGTCCCCACAGCTCCTGTGTGCACCCCCACAGCATCGATGGTTGTCCCCACAGCATTTCCAGGTGTCCCCATTGCTCCTTGTGCACCCCCACAGTATTCCTGGGTGTCCCCATAGCTCCTCTGTGCACCCCCATAGATGTTTGGGTGCCCCACAGCATTTCCAGGTGCCTCCATAGCTCCTGTGTGAGCCTCCACAGCATTTCTGGGTGTCCCCACCTCATCTCTGGGTGTCCCCAGAGCTCCTGTGTGAGTCCCCACAGCATCTTTGGGTGCCCCACAGCATTTCCAGGTGCCCTCATAGCTCCTTGTGCACCCCTACAGCATCTTTGGGTGCCCCACAGCATCCTTGGGTGTCCCCATAGCTCCTGTGTGCACCCCCACAGATTTCTGGGTGCCCCCACAGCTCCTGTGTGTCAAATATGTTGTGACATCCCACAGCATTTCTGGGTGTCCCCACAGCATCCCTGGCTGCCCTATAGCTCCTGTGTGCACCCCCACAGCATCTTTGAGTGCCCCACAGCATCCCTGGGTGTCCCCATAGATCCTGTGTGCCCCCCACAGATCTTTGGGTGTCCCCACAGCATTTCTGAGTGCCCCATAACTCCCACAGCATCTTTGGGTGCCCCACAGCATCCCTGGGTGTTCCCACAGCTCCTGTGTGAGCCCCCACAGCATTTCTGGGTTTCTCCATAGCTCCTGTGTGAGCCCCCACAGCCTCCCTGGGTGTCCCCTGCTCCACTGTCCCCCCTGAACTGGGGATGGTTCATTTTCCACAGGGTTTAAGGAGATGTAGYGAGACCAAAGGCCTCATCCCCACTGAGGGCACCCATGGGAGCTGCAGGGAAGGATGAAGGAGGGGCACCATGGGCTGTGGGGTGCTGGGGACAGCGTACCCCGCTGATATAAATGGTGGATGGTGGGAAACAGGCTGGGAAATGAGGCAAAAAAGGAGCATTTATTGTCCATGGTGGTGGGGACTGGGACTGGGACACAGATCCTGGGACTGGGATGGTGACACAGAGCCTGGMARYGGGACACAGAGCCTGGGGTGGGGACACAGACCCTGGGACAGGGATATGGACCCTGGGACTGGGACTGGGACACAGACTTTGGGACAGGGACACAGAGCCTGGTACAGGGACACAGAGCCTGGGATGGGGACACAGACCCTGAGACCCTGGAACTGAGACACAGGCCCTGGGATGGGATGGGGACACAGACCCCGAGACACGGACACAGACCCTGGAATGGGGACACAGACCCTGGGACTGGGACACAGACCCTGGGACAGGGACATAGACCCTGGGACAGGGACAGGGACAGGCAGCCACCTTCCCAGGCTCACACAAGGGGGTCTTGGGTGCCACGAGTGCCTCTGGGCCCAGCTCCCAGAGCAAAGGCAAGCTGGTGGCTGTGCTGATGAGGACCAGAGGGCACCAAGAGCATTCCCAGCGAGCAGGATCCCCCTGTTCCACATCCCCACCCYCCCCATCTTCCCCAAAATGTTGGCAGCGAGCAGAAGCAACTCCCGCCATGGCCGTGAGGGGAGCCAGCGCTGCTGCCCCGAGCGGAGCCAGCCGTGGGCAGAGTTCACATTTTTTGGCCCCGGCAGCTCAGACAGAACAGTTTCTCATTGACAGCACCCGGCCAGCGCTCCCAGCAGCGGCAGCAGCTCCTCCGCTGCTTTCAAATGCAAATTTCAGCTCCCCCCATGGAGGAGCCCACAGCCTGTCCCCAGGGCTGGGCTCTGCCCGGGGCGCTCGGGGTGCAGGGSAAGGAGCTGGGTCTGACCCCCCCGGGGGCTGTGCGGGGCTCAGAGCGAACCCTGAGCCCTCCAGTGCTCCCCAGAGCCCTGGTGATGTCCCCACCTCCCAAAAATCAAATTTCTGCCGGCTGTTTGTTCTGTGTGCCAGCGTTTGCGGGGATGTCTGCCCTGGCCATGTACAACCCATTCCCCTTTCTGGGCACCCCGAGCCCCCCAGGCTGAGAAAAGAGTTTCACCCCGAGCTGGTTTGATGTGTGCCCCCAAAAGCTGAGCCCTGGCACGTCCCAGGGCTGCAGCACTGCAGGGCACAGGGCAGAGCCCTTAACGAGCTGCCCGGGCCCAGCAATTAGGAGCAGGGAACAAAGAGCCATTCTCAGCATCCCCTTGGGCCGCAGCCACGGCACAGGCCGCTGGACACAGCCCTGGCACCCGGGGCTCTTTGTCCCTGCACAGGGGACAAATCCCCGGGGGGAACTGGGGCCACCTGAGCCCYCAGCCCCCACGGGGACCCTGGAGCAGAATGAAGGAAAAAAAGGGATTTTGGAACTTCCCAGCAGGGACAGACTGGAGGAGAGGCAGAAAGTGGGTGAGGGGTGGGATGGCAGCATTTGAGACTGTGCCATGGGAGGGCATCCCTGGAGGAGGAAAATCCCTTTAATCTCACCCCAAAGAGGCCAAACGAGACTCAGAGCTTGCAGCAGAAGGAACCAAGGAGGAGTTGGGCACATTTTGATGCAAGGAGAGCCTGTAAAGGAAATTTTGACCAAATCACAGGAAAAGCTGCTTTCCAACCCCCCAGTTAATGGAGCACAGGGATCAGAACCCTTGCACAGCCCTCCCCTGACAACAGTTCTCTCACTCTGCTGCACCAACAGCATCAAACCTCTGACTTCTTCAAATCCCAACTGCTCACCTAAAACCTGCCATCTCTAGGCCTGTCCTGAGCCCAGTTCTCTGGTGGGGATGGGCTGCCCATGATTCCAGAGAGGCCAAACTCACTTCTGTCCTCTCTGGCCCATCCTGCTCACCCACCCAGAGGCTGCACACAAATCCTGAGCCTCAGCAGAGGATGCTGAGCTGTGCCCAGCACTGCTCCTGCTCCTCCTGGTACCACAGGTCATCTCRAGGACTTCAAGGGGGTGATTTTGGGTGGCACAATCTTTTCCTCAGACCTTCAGGAAAAGGCTCCCAAGGGCAGGGATGGTCTGGGTGCAAGCTCTAGGATCATGTGCATGGATTAAATCCCATGGGATTTCACTGTGTCCTGAGTGGAAGGAAGGCAGGAGCCCTCAGTGGGAGGTGGGGTCAGGATGAAGGAGTGGGAAAATGGGAGCCATGAGCTCAGCAGGGTGAAGGCAGGAAAAATGGGACCAGCCAGGGGCTGGTTCAGGTTTCAGGTGCACTGTGGGGATCCTCCCATCACTCAGCTTRTCCCTGWGACTGGAGAGAGCCAATAGCTCTAAATCTRGTGCTGGGAAATGCCACAGGTGAGGGGAGACACCCAGCAGCATCAGACCTGCTGCCCAAACCCAGTGGTGCAGCTTGGCAGGGAATCAGCTGAGCTGACCAGGCAGGGGAGGACGTGGGACAGAAATGAGCTCTTTATGGTGCCCTCAGATGCTGATTTCCCCCAAGGAGCAAACTGCCAGCAGCACCCCAAATGCAGAGCTGCTGGCAGCACTGAGGGCACGCCCCTGCATCCCCAGAACAGCTCTGGCGTCTATAAGGCTGTGCCAGACAGTTCTGGGCCAATAAAGGGTCCCAGAAGCCAGTATCTGGGCCAGTAAAGCGTGCCCAGGAACAGTTCTGGGCAATAAAGGCTGAACCCAGAACAGTTTGGCAATACAGGGCTGCTCTCAGAACAGCTCTGGGCTATAAGGGCTGTGCCAGAACAGCTCTGGGCATAAAGGCGACCCAGAACAGCTCTGGGCATAAAGGGCTGACCAGAACAGTTCTGGCAAATAAGGCTGCCCAGACAGTTTCTGGGCAGTAAAGGCTGACCCAGAACAAGCTCTGGGCAATAAAGGCTGACCCAGAACAGCTCTGGGCAGTAAAAGCTGCCCAGAACAGTTGGGCAGTAAAGGCTGACCCGACATTCTGGCAATAAAGCTGTCTAGAACATTCTGGCAGTAAAGCTGACCCAGAGCAGTTCTGGGCAAAAGGCTGACCCAGAACAGCTCTGGGCAGTAAAGGCTGACCCAACAGTTTGCGCATAAAGGCTGACCAGGAACAGTTCTGGCATAAAGGCTTCCTAGAACAGGTTTCTTGGAGAGTAAAGCTGACCCAGAGCAGTTCTGGGCAATAAAGCTGACCAGAACAGTTCTGGGCAATAGGCTTCCAAACAGCTCTGGGCAGTAAAAGCTGCCCCTGTCCCTGCAACCAGGCTGCAGCTGCTGGCCCAGGGGTGAGCCCTGGGATGAGCTCCTTCCAGATGTTTTCCTTCACCTCAGCAGCACCAGCATCTGCAGCTTAGATCCMTCAGGGCAGAAAAGCAGCTCTCATTTTGTAAGAGGGTCCAAAAAAAGGAATTTTCCATCCAGCCCCTTACATTCRGTGCCCTCATCCCCTCCCTGTCCCCAAAGCCACTCTGTCCCCTGGGCTGTGATTTACAGCCCAAAGGGGCCTGAAGGACCAGGTGTGCTCTGGTGGCCCTGCAGGGAGGGACAGGCTGGTGAGCACACATCTCTCAGGTGCTGGTTGATCCCTAGGGCACATTTCTGGCTTGGTCAGTGCCCAGCACCTGCAGCCCTGCTTGGTGTGGCATGAGAGAGYAGGGAGAGGTGTCCTGGCTCCCACCTTCCTTCTCTGAGCTGTGGTGGAGCAGGGAACAGTTCTGGGGTTTGTTTTCCTGCAGAYACACCTGGAGTGGGAGAGGAGCCGTGGCAGAGGTGGGCAGCARTGCAGGGAAGGATGTCCAAGCTGCAATCACCAGCTCCAATATTCCTGAGGGAATCAGGAGCACATGGAGCAGCAGGAATGAGGGAAACCCTCACTCTTCAGCCAGGAAAAACCCCYAGCTTGGATTTGGGGAGGATGTGGGAAAGTGTGTGGTGAAGCAAACACCTCAAAACTGGGAGCTGGGGTCAGCCCTGCCCTGAGCTCAGTTCTAGGCCAAGCTTTGGGGCAGTCTGTTTGCTCAGCCCTTGCAATCAAAGCTCTTTCCCAATTTGGGCTTCTCGGGGTCCCTCTGAGCCCTGAGGAGCAGCACTGCCAGAACTGGAGGCTTTTGCAAGGCAGCAAATCTTTGGTTGGATGCCAGGAGCCAGAGTAGAGAAAAAAACAGGAGATATGTTGAAAAACTTATTAACCTTGAACAAAAAAGTGAATATCAAACAAAACAAGAAGTGCCACAGCTCGTGGTGGCTGCTCAGGACCCTGTTTTGGTGCAGAACCCTTGGAATGGAGAGGTGAGGAAGGGCTGGAGGCAGGAGGGAGGCACAAAGCAGTCCTGAAATAGTGAAAGGAGCAACAAAACCCCTGAATGTGAAGTCAGGGAAAGGACAAGAGGCAGAGCTGACACTCAGTGGGGCTTGCAGGTGCCTGAAGGAGCTCGTCTTGTGGAGCTTGGCAGGATGGATCTGGTAGAGAAGAGGGCTGGGAAGGATCTGGGGGTGTGTGATGCCTCTGAGCAGCCAGAAATAGGTGGAAGGTGTGAAAGCAGCAGCTTCTCACGGTGTTGATTTGTGGAGCTCTGCCACAGCGTGGTGGAAACCAGCGTGGGATGGTTCAGAGAGCAACAGGACAAACCTGCAGAGGGCAGAGAGGCCACCAGCAGCCACCTCATGGCTGGGGGCAACCTCTGGTTCAGGTGGCCCCAAACTCCTGCTGCCCTACCAGCGAGGGCCATGGGGACAGCAGAGCCTACAGGGCTTCTCAGAACCTTCAGGGGCTGGAGTTTTGTTGTCTCAGGAGAAACTCAGCCAGGAAAAGCTGTGCAGGTGGCTCTTGGTGGTGCAGGGAAAAYCCTGCCTGGGAGAGCTGGGCCAGATCTGCTGATTTGCCTCCCACAAAATGGAGCTGCACCACAAGGACTCGCTGCTCTAATTTACAAAATGCATCTGCCACCACTTCTTCATTTGCTGGCAGCCCAAATGCCTGAGAGCAGCACCAGCATGACAAATGTCACTGCTCCCTGGGAAGGTGACCATTGCTCCAGAGCTGCTGTCCAAGGTTCATTAAATATATTAAAACCAGCTGGATCCTGAGTGCTCCCCTCGCTCCAAATGAAGCAGAGGGCAGGATTTCGGTGAGAGCAAATCCTCAGGGTGGCACTGGGGGCTGGTGGGCARGGGGGAAGCAATGCCACTGCCTGCCCCTTCCCTGAGAGCCCTGCATCCCACAGGAGCCTGCCTTTACAAATGCTCTGGGGCCACAGAAACCCCACTCTGGGACAGAGTGGCTCTGGGGGCAGGGAGGGGGTGAGGGCACAGTCATGCACGTGGAAAGCTGAGGCAAAGAACCTCAGGAGCAATGGCTGGATGCAAAATTCCTWTTTTTGGACCCRCTTACAAAATGAGAGCTGCTTTTCTGCCCTGATGGATCCAAACTGCCAGATGCTGGTGCTGCTGAGGTGAAGGAAAGCATCWGGATAACATCTGGATAACATCCCAGCCCCTCTGCAGGGTCAGCAAAGCATCAGGTGGGAAAATGCCTTGGAGACTGYAAACCCCAGGGTGTGGGATGGTGGTTTTGTCCTCCATTCCCAGGATATCAGAACAGGGGGGCTGGAAACCAGGGCTGGGGCTCACTGTGAAATGAGTGGAGAGGTCTCAGCCCCGGTTGGCACAGAGGGATTTTTCTGCCGGRCAGGAACAGATTTGGGTGGAGCTGGGGAAGAGCCAGGCCCTGGTGCCAAAGGGGGGAGAGAGCTGGGTCCAGCTGGCCAGGGCACTGCTCCATTGCTCTGAGCTGTGAACGCTGTGTCCACACAGCCCTGACCTGTGTCCCACCCGTGTCCCACAGCCTGACCCGTGTCCCATCCTGTCCCAAGCCCTGACCTGTGTCCACAGCCCTGACCTGTGTCCCACCCATGTCCCACAGCCTGACCGTGTCCATCCATGTCCACCTGACTGTGTCCCAGCCCGTGTCCCATGCCCTGGCCTGTGTCCCACCCGTGTCCCACAGCCATGACCTGTGTCCCACACCTGTCCCACAGCCTGACCTGTGGTCCCAACCGTGTCCCACAACTGTGTGACCCGTGTCCCATCCAACGTTCCCAGCAGCTGACCTGTGTCCACCCGTCCCACAGCCATGACCTGTGTCCCCCGTTCCCACAGCCCTGACCTGTGCCCACCATGTCCACAGCCTGACTGTGTCCACCCATGTCCCACAGCCCTGAATGTTCCACCCATGTCCACAGCTGTGACCCATTGTCACTCTGTCCCACAGGCCCTGACCTGTGTCCACCTGTGTACCAAGCAGCCCTGACCTGTGTCCAACCATGTCCCAGCAGCCCTGAACTGTGTCCACCGCATGTCCACAGCCCTGGCCCGTGTCCAAAGCCTTGGCCGTGTCCCACCCGTGTCCCACCCGTGTCCCACCCGGCAGCGCTGTCCCCGCCTCCCCCCGGCCCCTCCGTGGCTCCTCCTGTTCAGCTCCCCCACAGCAGTTCCAGGGAGGCTCCATTTCACAGCACAGTGKAACACAACCTTAAATCAGAGCTAAAAATATTCCTCGGGAGCTTGATTAGTAAATGCCACCGTTGGTGGTTTGGTTTGGGGGATTTTCCCCCCCTCCTTCTCCTGTAAAATGTTTCAGCCCCAGGAGCAGCGCTTGCTGGAGCTGTCCCTAAGCCCCCAGCACTCCCCAGGGCTCTGCAGCACCTGCCCTGCTCAGGAGGAGGCCAGAAAAGCAGCTGCTGTTACCCCTGGGTCAGTGCAGGTCAGTACCTCGTCCTGCTGTGAGTCTGGTTCAAAACAAACAGGCTCCCAGAGGGGTTTTAGCTAAATGATGTTTCTTTTAGGGTAGGTGAGAGCAAACGCTGTAAATCACAGAATCACAGGAGGYTTTGTGTTGGAAGGGACCTTTAAGATGTTCTCATTCAACCCCCTGCCATGGCAGGGACACCTCCCACTGTCCCAGGCTGCTCCCAGCCGCAGTGTCCAACCTGGCCTTGGGCACTGCCAGGGATCCAGGGGCAGCCACAGCTGCTCTGGGCACCTGTGCCAGGGCCTCAGCACCCTCAGAGCCAAGAATTTCTTCCTAACTTTTAATCTAAATCTTTCCTCTTTTGGTTCAAAGCCATTCCCTGTTGACCTATCACTATTTCTCCCTGTAAAAAGTCTTTCCCTCCTTTTGATAAGCCCCCTTTAGCTGCTGGAAGGGGCTCTGAGGTCTCTCCAGAGCCTTCTCTTCTCCAGGCTGAACAACCCCATCTCTGGCAAGTGGATTTTCAAGTTCAGTTGGGGTTCAGTTAACACAGAGTTTGGGTTGTATTGTTTGATTTCTCAGAAATGGGGAGCCCTCAGTGTCCCCTGGCACTGGTCATGCAGCTGAGGCCACTTCTCCAGGTCCTTCCCAYTCACCCTTGGCTCCATCTCTGCTATGGATACAGATCAGAGCATCCCTATCCACGCAAAATCCACTCAAAAAACCCCATCCATCCCAATACCCTAATGCTGAAGGGGAAAAGGAGGGGSAAAGCTGTGGATGAAACTGTGCAGGACCCTCCTCCATCATCCCTGGGCTGCTCATGCCCGGTTCCGTGCGGGGAATGCCCGGGAGCAGCGGCGCTGCCTTGATCCTCAGGGSCCGGGCTGTGGGAACACAGCGCCGATCTCAGCTCTGCTTTGGCTGCAAAAGATCCCTGCTGGCCCAGGAATCATGTGTTGTTTTTAATGACTCTATCACCAAAGGAAAATCTTCAATGACAGCTTTTTTTCCCTTTTGTGCCCAGCTCATTACCAGAAGGATCTCCCTCGCTCGCTGCCGGGCTGTGCGGGCAGGAGGCTGCTGAACAAACCAGCCTTTTTCTCCCCGGCATAGAAGGCGCTTTGATAAACCGGGGAAACCCTCGGCCAGCAGCGAGGGGCTCTCTGAAGAGCCGCAGGCAGGGCTGGCATCTCCAGAGCYCTCCCAGGCAGCCCCAGGCTGCTCCCTGCGGGGCTGGGCTCTGCCTGCCGCTTTCCCACCAGGGCTGGACCCTACAAACCTGCAGGTGGATGTGGGGAAGAGGGAGCAGATGCCAGCCTGGAGCTGGCTGCAGCCCCGCTGCTCAGAGACGTGCAAAATGCCGCGGGGTGCAGCTCACAGGGTGGCTTTTTGGATGAGCAGCTCTAAAAAAAAAAAAAAAAAAAGGAAAAAAAAAAAGAAAAAGCGTTCTTGCTTTTCTTTTTTTATTTCTTAACACTTCTGGCTCGAGGGCTGTTGTTCGTAACTTGTCAAGATCTTGGCATCGGCGGCTGATTTGTCATCCGCCATAAAATGGAGGATGAGCATCTTTGGTTCAGAACTGGGCCAAGGGAGATGACAGCTCAAAGCAAAATATGCTTCAGCTCCAGTTTCCTCCGTGGGCTCCGGCTCCCGGGGAGAGGAGCGGARATTTGGGGTCTGAGAGCATCGCAGCGCTCTGGGTAAGAGCCCTTCTCCTGCTCCGCGTTTGCGACAGCACAGCCCGGTGCACATTAACCCTGTGCCTGCCAGAGCAGCCTGGGCTGGACTGATGCTGCCATGGCCCTGCCCTCCTCACCCTGGCAGCCACCGACATAATCAAATACCACCAAAACACCATTTTTAAAAAGAAAATGACACCAGCAATCTCTTTAAAACCCAGGCAACGAGCTGCAGCGTGAGGGGTGTGCCTTGGCACGCTGAAGTTTGGAAGATGAATTATGAATCCTGCCATCCCCGAGCTGCCCGCACATCCCGGCGCTGCTCTCCCATCCCCTCCCCTCCTCCGGCAGCGTGTCCGGCCGCACGGAGCAGCCACCAGCTCCCCCAAAAAGCATCTCGAGCCGCAGGTAATCCATCGCGCTGACACCGCCACGAGGCAGCAAGAACTCGAGTTTGAAGCGAGAAAATTCAAGCTCCCTGCAAGTAGCTGAATCACGGAGCGTGGAGGCCCAGGCTCGGCGGCTCTGAGGGGCTCTGAGCCCACCTGCGGCTCTGCCCACGGGGGTGCCCGGGCTGGGGGGGTCACCAGGGGGGCTCTGAACCCAGCGGGGCTCCAAATGCCCGGGAGGGCACCGGGATGGGGAGGGGGCCATGCATGACAGGTGACACCGGGCTGTGCCCGGCTCAGCGCTGTCGCCTCTGTACCCCCAGCCTCACATCGGCCTGCAGAGCCCCCCAGACCCACCCCAGTTCCCCAGCCAGGGGTGACGAGCCCTGCCCTGCGCTGGCTGTGGGAGCACAGGCAACCGCGGGCCCAGCGTATCAGCACAGCGATGTGAGGATGAAGGATCCTCCCTCCCCAGGATGGCGAGGATGGCAGGTGAAGCCCCCCGCCCCCAGCCCGCCCCCACGCGAGGTGCAGAGCAGCCGGGTCCCCCTCCCTCTGCATGCAGGAATGCGAAGTGACAGCACACACCCGCCCTCCCCAGCGCCGAGGGGGTGCAGAGAGGCCCGGAGCACCGCGGTGCGAATGTGCCAAGCGCTGCCGGGATCCCTCCCCCCGCCACGGAACCGTGCGGAGCGGCCTGAGCCCCCCACCTCCCCTCCAGGCAAAGGTGCAAAACGTGGGGGATCCCCCCCCCCGGCCATGAATAGCTGCAAAGTGGAGGGACCCCCACGCGAGGATGGGAGGCAGCTCGGACAGCCCCTTCCCAAAGCAAGGATGCGAAGGGATGGAGGACAGCCCCACCGCCCCCGGGCACGGATGCAAAGCTGGGGGGGATGCAGCAAAACGGGGATGCAGAGCGGCCCTCCCCCCCCGCAAGSATGCGAAAGGACGGGAGAACGCCCCTGAAAGGATGTAAAGGGATGTGGAGGATCCCCCCGCAAGGATGTAAAGGGATGGAGAACCCCACCCCCGCAAAGATCTCCCCCCTCACCGGAAAGATGTAAAGCAGCAGAGCATCACCCACCCCCCGCGCCAGGATGCAGAGCGGTGGGAGATCCCCTGCACGCAACGACGCCCCCCCCAAAAGATGAAAAGGTGTGGGAGATCCCCATCAAAAGGCCGCAAAGCCCCCCCTGCCCCGCGAGGGGATGTCCCCCCCTGCGCGCTCACACCTGCGGGCACAGGGACCGCCCGCTCTCCCTGCGCCGCCTCATCCCCGCATCCCCCGCGCTCACCTCCGCCGGGCTGCCTCGGGGGCCGGCTGTGTCTCGGCGGGGCCGTGCGGGGCCGTGCGGGGCCGTGCGGGGCCGTGCGGGCTCGGCGCCGCCGCGCTGCCCGCGCCCCGCGCACCCGCTCCGGCCGGCGCTGCCCGCGCTGCCCGCCGCCGCTCCGCATTGCGCGGCACGGCGCACTGTGCCCGCCCGCCCGCCGCCCCCTCCGCCGCGCCCACCCGGCACCCGAGGCACCCCCGAGCCGAAGCCGGCACCCCGAGACACCCCTGAGACACCCCGGCACCACCGAGGCACCCCCACGAGCCAGCCCAGCCCAGCAGCCCCACCCGAGACCGGCACCGCGAGCCCCGAGCCCCGCACCCCCGGAGCAAACCCCGAGCCAACCCCGGACCCGAGCACCCCCAGGGGGCCAAGCCCGGCACCCCGAGCAAACCCCGAGCCAACCCGGCACCCCGACCACCCAGAGACACCCCCGAGCCACCTGGCACCCGAACAACCCCGAGACACCCCGCACCCCCGAGCCAGCCCCGGCACCGACCGAGACACCCCCGAGACACCCCGCCCCCGGAGCCACACCCGCACCCGAGCCAACCCGAGCCAACCCGGCACCCCGAGACACCCCTGGCCAGCCCTGGCACCCCGAGACACCCCCGGGCCACTCCACGCATTCCCCGCACCCCGACCCAATCCGGCACTCCCGAGCCATCCCCGACCACCCCGAACCACCTCGGGACCCCGAGACAGCCAGCCCCGAGACCACCCGTCCCCCGGAGCCACCGAGCCACCCCGTCACCCCGAGCCATCCTCGAGCCAACCCCGACCCACCCCGGCAGCCCGAGCCACCCTGACACCCCGGAGCCGCCCCGGAGCCGCCCTTACAGCTCCGTCTCGGGGTTCACACAAATCCTTCATTCCCCGCCGCTTCCCAGCCCCTCGCCATGAGCCGCGGCTCTGGAGCATCCCCTGGAAACGCTTCCGCTGGCCGGGAGGGGAAGCGATGCTCGGTGAGAGGGAGCGGTGTGGGCAGCGCCTGCTCCAGGTGCGGCGTTGCCACCATCTTCTCCCGCTTCCTCTGTGCCCTGTGGGTCCCGGGGTCTCCCCATGGGTCAGATCCAGGCCYAGGTGTTGCTCTGGGGTCTTGAGGAAGCCACAAGGAAAGCATCATCCTCCTCAGCTTGTCACTGTCACCAGCTGCTGGTGCCCGGGGATTTGGGGTCCTCTCCTTGGTTGTGTCACAGAGACACCCCAAAGGCTGGAGCCCTCTGCTCTGGGGCAGGCTGGGAGAGCTGYGGGTGTTCACCTGGAGAAGGGAAGGATCCAGGGWGACCCAAGWGTCCCTTTCAGTGCCTAAAGGGGCTCCAAGAAAGATGGTGACAAAGTTTTTAGCAGGACCTGTTGTTACAGGACAGTAAGTGATGGTTTTCAAATAGAAGAGGGTCTATTTGAACCAGATATGAGGAAGTTTTTTACAGTGAGAGTGGGGAGGCCCTGGCACAGGGTGCCCAGAGCAGAGGGCTCTGTGTTGGACATTGGGGTTAMWCACTGGGGCTTGGAGCAGCCTGGGACAGTGGGAGCTGTCCCTGCCATGACAGGGGGTTGGACTTTAAAGCTGCCCTCCAGCCTAAACCCTGCCATGGTTCTGTGCCCCAGTGCCAGCACTGGACCACGTTGAGTGCAAACATCTGCAGGAGCCTCATCTGTTTGGGGGTCTAGCAAAATCCCAGCCTGGGAGTCCTGGAATCCCAGAATGGTTTGGGTTGGACCTTACAGCCCATCCAATCCCAGCGCCCCTGCCAGGGCAGGGACACCTTGCACTGACCCCACCTCGGGGCTCTGCCCTGCTCAGCCACTCCAGCCACACCAAACCCACCCCAGGCGGTGCCCACACCCCAGCCCCAGTGACCAGCAGGGATTTTGCTGCCTGGCAAAGGAGAGAGGTGAATTACTCCTTCAGGGGCTGAGGCTGCAGCAAAACCACACAGCTCTGCCCATGGCAGCTGCATGTCTGTGCCAAGGATGCCAGCAGAGGCAGGGCAGCACCCAGTGACCCCACAGCCCTTCCTCGAATCCCTGGCCGTGCCCCTGCCCAGCCAGGGCAGCCAAGGGAACTCTGGGCTGCAGGCTGGCGATGCAGCAGAGCAAGGCACCCACAAAATCGAACCTCAGATCCTGGGGGCAGTTCTGGGCCCTTCAAGAGAGATGTTGAGGGGCTGGAGTGTGTCCAGAGAAGGGAATGGAGCTGGGAAGGGGCTGGAGCCCCAGGAGCAGCTGAGGGAGCTGGGAAGGGGCTCAGCCTGGAGAGGAGCTGGGAAGGGGCTCAGCCTGGAGAGGAGCTGGGAAGGGGCTCAGCCTGGAGAAAAGGAGGCTCAGGGGGCCCTTGTGGCTCTGCACAGCTCCTGCCAGGAGGGGACAGCCGGGGGGGTCGGGCTGTGCTCCAGGGAACAGGGACAGGAGCAGAGGGAACAGCCTCAGGCTGGGCCACGGGAGGTTTAGATTGGATGTTAAGGAAAATTTCTTCACTGCAGGGGCTGCCCAGCCCTGGCACAGCTGCCCAGGGCAGTGATGGAGTCCCCATCCCTGGGGGGATTTAAAGGATGTGTAGATGTGGCGCTTGGGGACACGGGTTAATGTTGGGCTCGGCAGTGCTGTGGGGATGGTTGGACTCGATGGAGGCTTTTCCCCCCTGAGCAATTCCGCGATGCCGTGGTTCCACAAGGCCTGCRGTGAGTGCAGCCGCTCCTAGAGGGCAGAGCGAGCGGCAGGGACAGGCGGCGGGAGCCGTGCGGGAGCTGCCGGGCGGGAAACGCGCTGCCTTCGCCTCGCACCGAGGCTGTGCGGGAAGCAAGAACTTCAGCAGCAGCACGAGGGATAATCTGTGACACGGTCTGAGGTTTGGAGGGAGATGACTCACGCTTTGATTTCTTTACGCAGCGCTCCAGGGCGGGATTAAGCCGAGRTTGTCAGGAAGGCGCCGGAGGAGGCAGCGGGGAGAGCTCCTCATCCCAGCGCACCGGGATGCTCGTCAGGAGCAGAAACCCGGCAGGGATGAGGGGCCAGGGCACCCCAAAAGGGACAGCTGCCCTCACTAGGCCGGACCTTGGGCACAAGGCTGTGTCCCAGCCCGGAGCCGGGATCTTCTGCAGGCAGCGGTGCCAGGGCAGCCCTGCCGTGCCCAGCGGTGCCAGGGCAAGCCCTGCCGGCCCAGCGGTGTACAGGGCAGCCCTGCCGTGCCCAGCGGTGCCCGGGCAGCCTGCCGTGCCAGCGGTGTGAGGGCAGCCCTGCCGTGCCCAGCGGTGTGAGGGCAGCCCTGCCGTGCCCAGAGGTGCCGGGCAGCCTGCCGTGCCCAGCGGTTCAGGGCAGCCCTGCCGTGCCCAGCGGTGTAAGGGCAGCCCTGCCGTGCCCAGCGGTGCCCGGGCAGCCTGCCGTGCCCCGAGGAGCGCGGCAGCCTGCCGTGCCCAGCGGTGCCCGGCAGCCCTGCGTGCCCGAGGAGCCGGGCAGCCTGCCGTGCCCAGCGGTGCCGGGCAGCCCTGCCGTGCCCAGCGTGCCCGAGCAGCCCTGCGTCCCCGAGAGTCCGAGCACTCTGCATCCCACGCCAGCCCCGGCTGCTGCACCTCCCTCCGTCCTCGACTCTCGCTGTTCCTCCAGGGACCTTCCTGAGCAGTGACACTCAGACTGGACACTTCAGATTCATCCTTGCCTTGGCCAAGCTGTCCTGTCCCTGTGCTGGTGCCACRAGAGGTGTTCTCGTCTCAAGAAATGAAGTAAAAGTTTTCCGTGAGCCAAACAGAGCCAGAAGTGCAGCCGGTCAGGGCGAGGATGATGCTGCTGCTGCCAGGACAGCACAGCCCGTGACAGCACCAGGCAGGGATTTGGGGGCTCAGTTTGGACGGGAGGGGTGAGCAGCCCCTCTGCCCTGCCCCGGGACAGAGCTGCCCCCTCCCCTCCTGCCCGCAGCCCTCGGTGACCCCCAGCCCT
The DNA here is from genome assembly GCA_002167245.1 of Sporophila hypoxantha. NCBI lineage: Eukaryota > Metazoa > Chordata > Aves > Passeriformes > Thraupidae > Sporophila > Sporophila hypoxantha. Next base: position 2,134,362 of record NDFG01000062.1, on the reverse strand, counting down.
CTCTCGGAGCAGCTCCGGAGCTCTCAGTGCTGCCAGGAGAGCTCAGCCCGTCACAAACCCTCGAGGTGCCAGGAGCAAACCCAAAGGGGGCACAACCGCCCCGGCCTCAGCCCCTGGAGCCCCCAGAGCAGCTCCTGCACTCCTGGGTGCTCTCAGGCACACACACCCCAGCCTGGGGGGCACGGGCAGCGTGCCCAGGGTGCCCCACACGGCTTGGGAGGGTGAGGGCAGGGGCAGGGCGGGGTGCAGACAGCAGCACCCACAGAGCTGAGCACCTTCAGCACCCCCAGCKCAGGGCCAGCCTCAGCCCAGGCTCTTCCCAGCTCTGTGCACAGCACACGTGGGGTTTCACCTGAGTTTTTTCTCAGTGTCAGACCAGCAGTGCCCTCTGCTCCAGCTCAGGGGCACAAACCAGCTGCACCAAGGCTTCCCTGCTCCCTGAGCTGCTCCCCTGGAGGTGTCTGGGCTGGCTTTTTCCCTTTGTGTGGGACAGGGCCTGCAGAACTCCTTGCCATGCAGCTCCCAGAGATGTTCCAGGCTTGCCATGAGCCACCTTCGTGCCATGATCACCCTCTAAAGTGAGGAGCTGATGGAGAATTCGCCCTTTCCCAAGGGAATTCATTCCATCCCTGGATAAACGATGCAAATATCAGTTAATACCAGTAAATTAATGAACCATGGGAAAAACTTATCCTGGGGGCACATCCACAAAATTTTTGCCAGTGATTCCCTGAACTCCTCGGAGTTTTGAGCAGCCTGGGGTCAGCGGTGGCTCCCACATCAGTGACAGGCACAGCGGGGCCAGGGGAGCTCCCAGCCCCAAACCCCAGCGCCCTCCATCTCCCRCCCAGCCAGCCCAGCAAGCCAGGGCTGTGCAGCTGGAGTGGGATGCCAGGAGGCTGCTGTGAAAAATGTGTATTTAATGATTGGCTTTTCACAAATATTAAAATGAATATTATATGTGTTGTGTTAGAAAGTAATGCTGTGTTAATTCTCTTAAGTAGTGTGTTAAATATYGTTTTAGGTTATAAAAAATGTTAAAATAGAAACGATGCTCTGTAAGATACTTTTTTTTAAAGAAAGGACTTGCAGCGAGATAGCAGCCACAGGACACCTGAATCTTTCAGAGAAAAAGAATTTATTGCRCTCTTATCAGAAGAAACGAACTTCTGCCCGCCTCGAAGGTGCTGTTAGGATTCAGAGGAAGAAGCTGACGATGACGAGGCAGAATCCTGTGTTTGAATGGAATTTATGCATCATGGATGAGGTGTATGAATATGCAACAGGCTGTTGTTTTTAAGGGTTAATCCTCTGTTAACGTGGGTCCTTTTTCGAGCTCGTGCTGCCCAGAAAGAGGAACCCGGACCGTCCATAACTCTTTGTCTCTATTGCCTCACATTGTCTTAATTCAAATTGTCCAAATTATTATTACTCCAATTGTATTACTATTTTTATAATCATTTTATTACTATTAAACTTTTAAAATTTTAGAAACGAGTGATTGGCGTTTTTCAGAGCTGCCAAAGCTCTTTGTTTTGGGCCGCGGACCCCAGCCGGCCCAGGAGGAGGTGCAGGGCGCCGTGGCACACGCTGCCTCCGCCGGGCTGCTGCGAGGGCTGAGGTAATCCTGGGTAATTCCTGACTTCCATGGAAATGCCTCGGGGCCGCGATGATTATCGCTGTAATTAGCCTCTCTGATTTTTCTRGGTGTTCTATAAAATATTAATTTACAGCTGGATCCTTGCCTCCTTTGTGTGCCGGCTGGAGCTGTTGCCGTCAGCGGAGCAGCTCTGGCACCTCGCGCCCAGGTCCCGTGGGGTTACGTGGGGCAGTGCTGGGCTTGGTGGGGCTGGGCAGGAACTTCCACTTCCCCACAGGAACGGGCCCTTGGAGCTCCTGTTTCAAAGGGAATATGGAAAACCTGTGAGGCACGCTCGGAAAATGCCCTCCACAGCTTTGCAGCTGGATGGTTGAAGGTGAGCAGGAAGCTGAGTGGCTGCAGAAGCCTTTAATACAACATAGATCCACCCTGGTCCTCTGTTTGGGCCAGAAACAGTGGTTTTGCTCAGCTGCATGAAAAATCAGGTAGGGCAGCAGAGTCTGGGCAGCACCATGTTCCCCACCCAGCCTGGAGCCACTGGAGTGGATGCAGTGCTGTGATTCTCACTGCCAAAATGAAGCCAAATGTGGGGTTTGGTGGCACGAGCTGCCTTGGAGCTCCTATTTCAAAGGGAATATGGAAAACGCATGAGGCACGCTTGGAAAATGCCCTCCACAGCTCTGCAGCTGGATGGTTGAAGGTGAGCAGGCAGCTGAGTGGCTGCAGAAGCCTTTAATACAACAAAGATCCACCATGTTCCCCACCCAGCCTGGAGCCACTGGAGTGGACATGGTGCTGTGATTCCCACTGCCAAAATGAAGCCAAATGTGGGGTTTGGTGGCARGTGGTTCCCTGAAAACTCACTGCTCACACCAGCACTTCCAAGTTGCCTCATTTTTCAGCCAAGCTAAGTAGAATCTACTTCAATCTCACCAGAAAGGTGGGAAATGCCACCTGTGATATTTTTGGTCCCAAATATTGGGAAGGTCAGGCAGAGGAAGGATGTTACAGTGTGCTGGTCTCTGCCTTCTCCCTGGGACAATCCTTGGGCTCCAGACTCTGCATTCCAGGGAGTTCTGCCACGTCCCTAGGGCTGTCCCTGAGCTCCTTTTTCCTCTGGGACAGTGTCTGCCAGGCCAGTTGCAGCAGCTGTCTTAACTACAGCCCCAGTCTAAAGAAAGGAGCACTGCTAATGACAGGAAGGGGCTGTGCCCAGCATGTGAGTGTCTCTGCAGAGAGCTGCTCACCTCTAGAGATGTTTCCCCAGAGCTTTTGGCCCTGCAGCAGATGCTGTCAGTGAAGTTTTGTCCRCAGGACAACCCTACATGTCCCTGATGCTTTGAAAGGCTGCCTAGAGCAGAGTTAAAGGAATAAAGTGGGGATTTATTSAAAGGCCTTCACAGGATTCACCTTGGGCAGCACAAGAGCCCAGCCAGGGCTACACCCAAGCTGGATGAGGGTCACGAGTTCTCACACTTTTATCAGTTTTGGTCCATTTCCATATTGGGGTTAATTGTCCAATTCCAGCTCCAGGTGATGCATTCCCATCCTTCCAGTTTGCTCTCCTCAATTCTCTGTTATTTGCACTTTTTGGGCCTGYAGCTGCAGTGGTGTCCTTGGTTCTGGGGCTGGAAAAGGATTGTTTTGTCTGACTGAGCTGTGAGGAGAACTTGCTAACACTTTCTATGAAGTTCAGGGTTATATCCTAAAGCAATACAGAATCTGGAAAACATGAAAGCTGAAACTTAAGGCATCATCCCCCTGTCACTAAAACCAATCCAGGTTGCAAAGCCGCCGGGGATTTGTGTTCTCCACAAAAGGCCACGTCCCCCCCCAGCACTTCCCAAGCTGTTTGCACAGATATTTCCATTCCTCCTCCCCTTCTGCCCGAGCAGGCACACACTGAGCAGAGCAGGAGCCAACCCCTCTGGCAGGGGCTCTGGCACCAGGGTTGGAGCCAGGCACACGCTGCTCATCAGCTGTGCCATGAGGTGCTCCCTGCCAGCTCTCCAGGSATGCCAGATGTGCAGCTGGAGAGCCTGGAGGGGCTGCTGCCATCCACTGCATCCCTCACCAAGCTGGCAGCTCAGGGCTCTGAGGGAAACCATGTGGCAGACACAGAAGGGTGTTTTAGCATGGAGTTGAACCAGGGAAGAGCAGCTTTATCTGGTTTTCCTCAGTGTTTCTTTCATCTTGTGGTTATGAAGGTGCAGAGSCTCTGGGTGGGATGCTCTGTGTTCTTACAGCAGGCAGAGCTGTTCCTGCCTGGATTTCCCAGAGCTTCCCATGCTCCATCTCCCTCCTTGATGAAACCTCCATCGTCTCACCCAGCCCAGACTTTTAACCCCACTTTTTCAGCCCCTTCTGTGATTTTACTCCTCAGTCTCACTGGTCCAGTCCAGCCCAGTGATGCCTGGGCCAAAAAATTCTCTGTCCAGGCACCATGCAGCCAACACCCAGGGGAGATGCTGCTCCCTGGGTTTTGTGTCTGGCTCGAGGTCCAAGGAGAATCAACCTCCTGTTTCCTCTTCTGAGAGCCTTCTGCAGCTCCAGAGGGAAGAAATCTCTACAATATGGTGTTTTCTATGGCAAAGGGCTCTCCCTCRCACCTCTCTCACTGCTGTTTTTAATCCAGCCTTGCTTTGCTGCTGTGSAGAATTAACATTTTGGGGGGCAGCTTCCCTGTGCACCACCCGGGGTACCCCAGYCCRCTTCTCTCTCGGCTTGCGGGGGCTTAACAAAATAAAACCATCAGGCCGGGAACCTGAGCAGGCTTTCTGGTGATGTGGAAATTAAAATTTAGCTGCTCGTTGTGTCGGCAGAGGGCAGTGGAAGATGCTTGCAAACCTCGCAAGCCTCCCCCGGCCGCGCTGCGGAGATGGGGATCCGGGGAGGAGACTCCACCAGAGAGGAAGGGAAATAAAAATGCAGTTCCTCCAGCGGCGAGGCTGCCCGGAGCGCGGCGTTCCCGGCGGGCAGCCCASCGGCCGGGGGGATTTGGGCTCCTCCATCGGCGCGGCCCCACGAGGGAAGGCGAGGGGAGGAGACCGCGCATCCCTCCGGCCATCGCTCACAGAGGCTGCTCAGAGCCGCTGCTCCTCATCCTCTGCCCGGGAGGAAGCGGATGGCGATGGGGCTGGCAGTGATTTGCCGGCGGGAGCAGGCGGGAAGGCCGAGCAGAGGATTTTTCTGCCTGTAGCCGCGTCCCAGAGGGGTTCTCCGAGCCCMCCGAGCCGCGGCACGTAGACAAAAGTGTTCCCAGCCCGCAGCCCCTGGCCGGGCGCTGCTCTCCGGCTTCGGGAGAGGCAGGGAGATGGTGCGGCCCTGCCGCCGCCTCCCTGCCGGCTCCGCACCCTGCCCTGTAATTAATATCCCTGGAGGTAAAGAAAGAGCAGCGGGAGGTTGGGATGTATTATTTTACTCTGATAGGAATCTGACACTGACACAGCCATTAGGGAAAAGAAAGAATAATAACTCCGACTTGGCATATATGAAAGTGTAAATACCTTCAGCGTGTGAAAAGACAGGCTTTAATATATTGGTGGGTTTGTAATTATTTATTGAAAGAAGGGGAAAGGCACAGCTTGCTGCAAAACAAGGCAGAGGCGAYGGAACAGCTCCCGAAATCACTGGGTTTGGGTGGCCGCTGCTCTCCGTCCRGGAGAAGGCGGCGTGGGGCGACCCGCGGCCCTGGGGACATCGCGGCAGCCGGGGGGACGGCAAGAAGCCGGGTCGGTGTCACACAAACGCTCTCCGAACTTTTCGGGGTAGGGCACCCCAAAAATCCCCCCGGGCCGCCGGGCGTGGAGGGAAAGGCGTCCCCTGGCCGGTGTTTGCCACCTGCTCGGGCGGCTCCGGGGGCTCCGCCGCGGGCCGGAGGGAGCSGCAGCATCCCCGCCGGGCCAGCAGAGCCGCGGGCCGCGCCCGCGGGATGCGCCGACCAGCCGGGGCACCGTGCGGGGCCGGGGGCGCCGGCGGCTCCCCCGTGGCTCCCCATCGCTCCCCGTGCTCCCCATCGCTCCCCGGCGCCCCCGGCCCCGCCGGGCCCCGGGGGGCGGCGCTGGCGGGGGCCCGCCCCGGGCCGGGCCGCCGCAGGATGCGGCGCTGGCGGGGGCGGCGCGGCGCTCGGCGGGCGATGCGGGGCCGCGGCCGGGCCCGGGGCCGCCTTTGAGCGCCGCGGGGGGACGGGAGGGGGGCGCGGGCGGGCGGGCGGCCCCCGGCGCAGGTAGGGACGGCGGGGCCGAGCGGCGCGATGGAGGAGGAGGAGGAGGATGGAGGCGGCGGAGGGGAGGCGGGGAGTGAGGCTGCGGCAGGAGGGGGCGGGCGGGGGGCCGGCCGGGGGGGGCGGCGGGCATGTGGGACCGGCTGCGGGGCAGTCGGGCGGCGGGCGGCGGCCGGCGCGCGGCCGCGATGGCGCAACGCGACGAGAAGGTGCCGGCGGCGGCGGCGGGCGAGAGCGAGCCCCGGGGGCTGGGGCCGGGGCCGGGGCCGGGGCCGGGGCCGGGGCCGGGGCCGGGGCCGGGGCCGCGGCTGAGCGGGGACAGAGCGGGGTCGCCGCGCCCTTCCAGCCCCCCGAGGGCGGCTTCGGCTGGGTGGTGGTCTTCGCCGCCGCCTGGTGCAACGGCTCCATCTTCGGCATCCACAACTCCTTCGGGATCCTCTACATGATGCTGCAGAGCGACCTGGGCGAGGGGGAGAAGGATCCGGCGCTAGAGTTTAAAACAGGTATGGGCTCCGCGGCCCCTTCCCGGGCCGGGCAGTGCGTGCGGGGGGTGCCCAGCGGAGCGGGGATGCCCCAGCGGAGCGGGGAAAGGTGCGGCGGCGCGGCCGGCGCTGCCTCCCGGAGCTGGAAGCTCCTTCTCGGCTGTGGAACCTCGATTGCTCCCTGCCCCCTCTATCCTCGTAGCCCTGGCTATATTTATCTCCGACAGCATCATGTGTTTCTAAGCTCCGATGTACTCAATTAAAAGTAATTCGGCTGAAAACACGCCCTTAGCTTGTCCTGCCGGTGTGTCTTGGGGTAAAAGCAGAGCAGCGCTGGTGAATCAGCTGCTGGGTGTGAGCCACCCCCTCTAGTTTTCTTTATTATTGTTCTATTTTATGGGTTTTTCAAGCTGCCTTGTTGGCCGGGGGCGGCTCCAGGAGAGCATCTGCGCGGCTGCCGCGCTCCCGGCGAGCCGCGTCCGTMCAGCGGCACGGCCGGCACGGGGCAGGGCTGGCAGCGCCACCTGCGCGGTCACTCCGYGGCCAGCGCGGGGTCTCCAGCACTGCACATCCCCGAAAAGCAGGATCCATGGGCTGCACCCAGCTGTGTGTTTTGCTAGGACCGACAGGCCCGGCCAGGGTGCACACTGGGTAGGGTTAATATGCAGAAAAGGGATGTTCCTTGCTGCCAAGACCCTGCTGTTGAAGTACACTTGGCAGAGGGACACCAGCCAGGTGTGGTGGTCCCAGCTTGGCAGAGGGACGCCACCAGGTGTGGTGGTCCCAGCTGGACACCGGTGTTGGGAGGCCCAGCCTTGTCCCAGGTCCTGCTGTTCCCCTGGAAGATCACGTCCATCCTCGTGATGGACACCCTCGCTCTCCTCTGCCAGGTGGGGACGGGCACTCGGCGCTGAGGGGACCTGCCTGTGGTGCTGCCCTGGCCTGGGTGCGACAGGAGCCAGGAGCGTGCTGGGAGCGATGGGTGCCAGGGCTGTGTGAGGAGCTCAGAGCCTTGCTGGGGAGCGGCGCTGCCCGCGCTCCCTCCTGGGCTGGCGCACGGCCGGGGAGCGCGGCGGGGAGTGTGCCAGGATGAAATTCATTACGGGATCCACCGCATGTGGAATCCCAAATTAACTCCGTGATACTCTTACCAGGGAAACGATGGGACCGTGTAATTACGGGCACTAACGGAGTGCCACAGCGAGCTGCGGACGTGTGGCCAGCTGTAATTAGGGTGATTGATGGGCTGGGAGTGTGTGTGTGTTGTGTGTGTGTGTGCATGTGATGCCCAGGAAGCTCATAGTGTAGCTCTCTGTTTCCTGCTGCCTGTGATTGTATCTAGAAAGCCTAAGGCAGGGCTCTAAAGGTAGAAGCGGTAACAAAAGAAATTAAATACTGCAAGTTCTGGTGGTTTAAAGGCTCTGTGCCCAAGACAGAGGCTGTACGAGTCAGCATCTGCCTCTTGCTCCTGCCATCTATTTATTTAAGGCTATGACCGCACAGAGGCCTCGAAACAGAAAGGCGTGTGGGTGTGCGAGGTGAACCCAGGCTGGGTAATTAAATTGCCTGGCTGACGAATATCTGCATTTTGGTCTGGGTGCTTAATGAAGAGGCCATTAATAGCTGAGGTCGTGGTGCCGAGGCTGATCCATCTGCYGCACCTCCGGGGCTGCAGCTGCACGGGCTGGGGCTGAGGGCAGCGGGGCGCAGCCCGGAGCCCCCTCCAGCCCTTCCTCCCTCGCTCCCACCCCTCCCCGCTCAGCATTGCATAATTTCCCCGCGGCGCTCGTTTGCGTGCAAACATAATCAGGAAAATATCGTAGCTCCTTTCCAAGCGCTAAGTGATGTGGCCTTCCTGAAAAGACCGGTGCTGTCTGTTTGTCCTCTCACGTCACTCTGAGCCCGCCAGCTGCAGGCAGCAGCCGGACCCCAGGGCGCCCCTCATCCCCAGCCAACAGGGAGCAGGTTGGGAGGACGAGGATCCGCTCCCCGCTCCAGCAGCGGCGTCCAGTATGGCTGTGGGCARGGCTCAGCCTTTTGTCTGTGCTCTTAAAGCTCCTCCAGCTCTCAGGGAGGTGGGTTTCTATCAAACAGGGGGTTTGGAGGCAAAATGGGGAYAAATGCTGTCAGCTGGTCAGGCATCCCTTTAAAAATAGGGTTCTGTTTATGCTGAAGCGGGTGCTAGTCGGCACTAAACAATAGCCGCCCCGGCTATAATTATCAAGGTTTATTTCTTGTTTGCATTGGTCACGTTTTCTCGCGTTTGATCTCGAGAAACGCAGGATCCGTGSAGTTCAGGTCTGGGGTCAGGCTTTGAAAACAAACCCCGTGGCAGCAATGCATCGAATGCATAGGCTCCTGTCTTTAAAGAAATATACTGTGCTGCCTATGTCAACAAGCACGGCGGGCTGCGCCCACCGCGTGCCCCTGCCCCGCGGGACGCCAGCCGGGGCCTCGGCCACGCTCGCTCTGTGCTCTGCCTTTGTTTTCTTGCGGGGGGAGCGGAGGAATGCTGAGACCGGGATAAAATAAATAATATACATGTGAGCACTCGGCCAGGGGAAAAAAATGCAGCTTTGCTGGAGAGGTGTGGAGTGATGCTTGAGGGTGTTTGCTGGAGARGAGRGGTGACGTTTGCCTCCGGTTGTACAGGGCTCGTTCCGGCGCTGAGGGATCCACYGATCCGTGGCTGTCCCAGTGCTGGTCCCACAGTGAGGGCTGACACTGAGCCAAGGGCCAGATGAGCCAGCCCAGCACCCTCTTCTGCCTCAGCTCCAAAAGCCCTTTTGAGTGGCAGCACAGTCCTGGTGAGCATTGACTGGGCGTGAACCTTCTCACCTCAGAGTCTGCTCTGCCTCTGCAYGGATGTGCCCCAGCCTTGGAGAGGGGACCACCAGCTGGCCTTGTCCCTGACCAGGGCTGTGCCCCCCGCCAAGGAGCCACCCGAGGGTCCCAGAAGGTGCTCCAGCTACCTGGACAAAACCAGGAGAGTGACATTCCTTGGTGCTTCTTGCTCCTCCAAGCACATTCTTGGTGCTTCTTGTTCCTCCAAACACATCCTTGGTGCTGTACCCAAGGTCTGGAAAGCCCCAGTGGGACAGCCTGCAGAAGCACACAGATTTTGGTTTTTTTTTAAAAAAAGGTCTATTTATCTTTTTTTTCTCCCCTCCTCTGCTTTGTGTCAATATCCSAGGTATAGATTAACTCCCATCACTTAATATTTAATGTTTTGGGGCCTGGAAATGGAACTGAAAGCTTTTGGAGAGATGGCCTGAAGAGCTGGTCTGGTTTGGCTGCAGCTCCTCTGAGTGCATCTGTGTGTCCATCAGCATCCTCTGATCTGTGTGCAAGAACTTGGGGAACAGCTTCCCCCCTGCAGGCCAGCTCCAGACAGGGAGCAGAGGCTGCTGGATGGAGCTCCCTGTGCTTAGGGAAGCTGGAATGGAGAATGGACCACAGCCCCTGAGTGACCAGATCCTGAGATCAAGGCAGGGCTGATGTCACCTTCATTCCTGAATTCCCATCTCTTTTGCTGGGGAATTTCTTTGTGCTGGTTTCACATCCTTAGGACAGGTGAGCACAGGTGGAAAAGGCTGTATTGTAATAAAGGCTTGGTAAGAGAGAACAAGGGTTTTTTTGGAGAAAATAAAGCATTTCAGTGCTAACAGTCCTATGAAAGGGGGGGAGGAGAAGCCCTGCACTCCTCTCTGGGCTGAAGAAGATTCTGTGGGTGGGTGAGCGTGGCTGGAGATTTAGGAGCTGGGAAAAGAAATCCCAATGTGGGAGTGAATCACAGAGTGCTTCGGGTTGGAAGGGACCTTAAAAATCACCACATTCCACCCCTGCCATMGCAGGGACACCTCCCACTGTCCCAGGCTGCTCCAGCCCCAGTGCCTTGGGCACTGCCAGGGATCCAGGGGCAGCCKCAGCTGCTCTGGGCACCCTGTGCCAGGGCCTGCCCACCCTCCCAGGGAACAATTCCCAATTCCCAATATCCCATCCATCCCTGCCCTGTGGCACTGGGAGCCATTCCCTGTGTCCTGTCCCTGTCCAGCTCCCTTGAAACCCCTGTAGAGAACGGGGACAATCTCCTCCCTCAACCTGTTGGTCACATTGCTTTGATTGCAAGAGGTAATCCTTGGAAATGATCCCAGCTAAACTGGGATGATGGGGTCATTGTCCATTGCTGGCCTTTTGGAGGCTCKCATCTCCTGAAGGTGACACTGTGGTTGGGTTTTTCTTACCCAAATCTGCAGGATTTGGAGCTTCTACCAATTACCAGGGTGCTGTTCTGGCCCCATTTCACAGCTMTATTGGCCAAGGGTGCTGTGGAGCTCAGCATTCCTGGGGCCTTTCCCGTGCCCATCCGTGCTCCCAACCCTCCTCTAACCCCACAGAGGGATGCACTGACATGAGCAGTGTTTATGTAGCCCAGATYGGGATGTAAATCCAGCAAAAAGAGATAAAAAAGACGTTTTTATTACCTTGCCCTGCAAGCTGGGGAGTACAAAGGGCAGCACAGAMTTACTGGGGGTTTCCCATGGTGGGATGCCAGCACCAGGCTCTGCCCCAGCCTCTGTTTTGGGAGCTGGAGTTTGTGACTATGGGGAAGCAGAGGGGAGTTTTAGAGGAACTGGGGTTTTGCCTGAGCTGATTGCAAGGTGCTGTGTGAGATAAAGCAGCCTGAAAAGCAAACAAAGCCCAGTCATGTTGTTAAACCTGGTTCTTGGGGCTGTCGGGAGCGATTAAGGTTATTAGGAGGCCGGAGTGCTGTTTCTAAGGGAGGTTCTTGTTTTTCAAGACTGCAGGGGCCCTCTCAGCCAGCACATTTGCCAWTTTAGTGGTTTTTAATTTACTTTTAAGTGTCCTCCACCAGCCAACCAAGAAGATGTAAGGCTGTGTTTCCTGGTGGCCYTTGTCCTCGAGTGGTGGCAGCTGCTGTGACCTCACTGTGGCCTATGAAGAAGTGGGACACGGAGCTGTGCAGTTGGCTTGGAGTTTTTTGGTCCTTTCAGCTGCAACTAAATGAGCAAAACCACCTCCACTTTGTGGGGTTTGGATCTTAGGTTAAATTTTGAAGGTGCTGAGTTGCAAATCCATCACTGAGACTGGCCTGGGAGCAGGAGGAGGATGAGGAGGATGAGGAGGAGGGATTGGAGGGTGAAGGGGTTGGTGCTGCAGATCACAGGGCTGGGATGGATGTGGTGGCACCAAGTGACAATGGGGTGTGATGCAGTGCAAGGCAAAGGAACCATTTCATTTCCTYTTTTGGGGAGAAACCCACAAGTTTGACAAGTCACCCTTTAATTTCCTTAAAACCCCTCAGCAGCTGGAAGCTGCCCATCAGCTGGGATGGTTCTCATCCATCTTAAACCAGACCTAACCCATCAGGCTGGGCCAAACCCCAGAGCTGGCAGGTGCTGCTGAGCTCGCTGGCAGTGCCCAGGGCTGGCTGGGCATGGCTCACGTGGGCATTGTCACCTGCCCTGGGGACAGCCCCTCTGGCTCCCTCCCTCCTTATCCAGAGTCTCCAGGCACGGCTGTCCCAGGGATTATCCCACTTATGAGGCAGCACTGTCAATCACCCCATCCCACCAGTATCAATCTTCCAAAAGATCTGGTGGTGGGATGGGGGCCACCAGGATGGGTGGATGTGGAGCTGAATTCCCTGTAGGGCAGGGGAAGGAGAATTACCTGGGTTTGGGGAAGGAGGAATCACCTGGGTTTGGGAAAGGAGGAATCACCTGGGTTTCACCTCCCAGGGCTGATTTTTTGTACCCCATGGTGTGCACAGGGGAAATTCCCTGGGGGGCAGCAATCCAGCCCCACTCCTGCCGTGCTGATAGGGAGGGGACCACGGTGGGACAGTGGCACTGCTGCTGTGCCTGGCAGGATTTGCCACCACCTGGATACGAGCCCAGAGGAGCCTTTTGCTGTTTTATCCCACTCACTCCTGGGGACCTCAGCCATTGTGGCACATGCCCTGGCCAGATGAGGTGTCACGTGGCTGTTGGGGACATTGACAGCATTTGGTTTGATGCCATGGGCACTTCCAAAGTTGTGCCCCCTCTCTGGAGTCAAATGAGGCTCTACCCTGGCTCCACAATCAGGGAATAGTTTGGAAAAGGCCTCTAAGATCACCGAGTCTCACCCCATTGGTGTTCTGCCCACTGCTGGCTGCTGTCCGGGTGCCATACGGAATTTTCTGGCACATCCCCAAATACCTTGGTCTCTTCCACTCACTCTTTTTGGAATGATCACCCTTCAGGGGCTTCTTACGAGCGGGTCAGAGCACGGAGGAGGACGCCAGAATTTCCCAGCTGAGACAGAGGCCACGCACCCACATCTTCTCTGAGGAATCACTTTTCCCCAGATCTCCATAACCTCGATGCCTGTGCATGGCATCACCACGGCAATGGGCAGCAGGAGGACTGGATGCCAGTCCAGCATGTGTACAAATACACTGTGCACCCATAGCAGCAGGGATTTATTGGGTTTCCCTTCCTCTTCCTCGAAGGATTGATTATTCCCTATTGCCAGGGAAGGAGATGCCGCCCTTTGGCATTCAGCCCTGCGGATGAAGGGCTGGTGGAGAGGCGTGTGCCAGGCTGGCCGTGCCCGGGGGCCGTGTCCGTCTGTCCCGCCGGGCGCTGCCGTGCCCGGAGCGCTCGGTTCTCCCTTTGGGCGCATCCAGCCCGAGACAGTTGGGGCGGTTGCAAAACCCCCGTGACGTGCGCTGGGAATTGCTGCAACACGCTCGCAGGCTCGAGCCATCGCAGCCTCACCTCGCACAACAGGTCCTGCCAGCTCCGGGGCCGCACGCCCTGCCCTGCCCTGCCCGCGCTGCTGCGGCCGCTGCCCCGGCCTCCCTCTCTCGGCAGCTCTGCAGTGCATTGCAGCCCCCTTCAGCCCAGAGAGGAGTGCCGGGCTTCTCCTCCCCCTCTTTCATGTGACTGTTAGCATTGAAATGCTTTATTTACTCAAAAAAACCRGCCTTGTTCTTTCTTACCAAGCCTTCATTACAACGCTGGAGTAAAACCAGCCTTTTCCACCTGTGCTCACCTGTCCTAAGGATGTGAAACCAGCACAAAGAAATTCCCCAGCAAAAGAGATGGGAATTTCAGGAATGAAGGTGACATCAGCCCTGCCTTGATCTCAGGATCTGGTCACTCAGGACTGTGGTCCATTCTCCATTCCAGCTTCCCTAAGCACAGGGAGCTCCATCCAGCAGCCTCTGCTCCCTGTCTAGAGCTCGGCTCGTGCGTTCGAAAAATGAGTCGAAGTTCTTCAGTTTTCATTCTCAGAGTTGTTTATTGTATCTTATCTATAAAAATTTTTCTCCTGTCCAGCTGAGGTCAGCTCAGCAGGACACACAGAGGCACTCTGCCTGCCCCCAGGGCAGTGTTATCTCTTAATACTAAAAACTATGTATAACATGTTTACAATTACTTTCCAATACCTACCACCTATGTTAGACAGTGAGTTCCTATTCTAAACCAATCCCAAAGTGCCAACATCACAGCAGAAGATGGAGGTACAGAAGAAGAAGAAGAAAAGCTAGACATGCCCAAGTCCCTCTATCTTGTCCCCAAAACCCCTATTCTAAAAACCCCAAAATCTACTTTTTCACCTATTGATAATTTTATTATTACACTACTTAAACTTCTGTAGCTTTCTGGTCTTCATACAAAGCTGGCAATTAGCTCCACAAGTCATAATCAAACCCACAGGTGTTCTGGGCTGTGTGCCAGGGTCTCTGAGCCCCCCGACAAAATTCCTGGCAACTCTGGACACCCAGAGAGATATACTGAGTTCTGGCCTCCTTCGGTACAGCCCGGGGCAGGGTGGCACTGCCCTGCATTCCACCCACATGTTTGCTGTGTTTTTCCCCTGCCCTGACCCTTCTAGGTGTAGATCCCTGAGAAGTTACCTGGTGCACGAGCTTGCCCCGTGTCCCCAGCACATCCTTGGAGAGCTGGAGCGGGGTGAAACACCGGGGAAAACCCTTGGGAAGAGCTGCCAGTCACAGCCCTGAGCTGGAACTCACCTCGGGCATCCTTGGCAGCTGCGCCATGCCATGCCATGCCATGCCATGCCATGCCATGCCATGCCATGCCATGCCATGCCATGCCATGCCATGCCATGCCATGCTATGCTGTGCCACGCTGGCCTCTGTGCTCTGAGCAGCCCAGCGTGCTCTGAGCAATCTCCCTGCCCCATGTGGGATCACCGACAGGACACAGTGGCAGGAGGGCAGCCCCAGCTCCCCCTCGGGGCTGTCCCACACCTCCATCCCTGCAGGGCACAGGCAGAGGAGCCCTGTGTCCCACGGAGCTCCCGGAGCTGTGTCCCTGTGCAGCCCCCAGAGCCAGGTGGGGAGGCTGTTTTGGGGTCAGTCAGCGCTGCCAGCAGCGTGGTTCTGGGAGAATCTGGTCTGCAAAACCTCACYCTGGAGGAGATGAGCTCACAGAACCCTGCTGCTCGGCATTTTTCAATTTTTTGGCTCTGATTTGGCAGCTCCCAATSGGTTTTGCTTGCTTTGCCAAGGCTGGGTTGGATGGGGCTTTGAGAGTGCTGGTCCAGTGAAGGTGTCCCTGCCCATGGCAGTGGGGTGGGACCTGGATCTTTGCAGGGCCTGCCAGCCCAAGCTGTTCCAGGATTGCCTGCAGAGCAGCCCCAGCTCTGCAGGGCCCAGGCACTCCCTGCATGGGCTGACTTGTTGGGCTTTGCCCCGGGCAAACACCGGGGCTCAAGGAGGAGAAACAACCCTACCACAGAGCCTGCAGCCAGGAACCTGCTCTGGGCACCCACCCAGCACCCCCTCCTGGGGTCCCTGAGCTGGGGACCCCCGGCCACCCTGCCCAGTGGCACTCCAAAGGCCCTTTGCTTGGTCATCTCACACCAGGCACCAAAACAAAGCTTTTGTTTCAAGATCTTGGCCTTAATTTGTCTGTCTGCAGATCCTGTGAGTAAAAGGGAGGTAAAATCCTTCCCTCTTGGGGGAATGAGGGTGTTTGCCAGGGAGCCAGAGGCGGTTTTTGGGCAAAACCTGTGCAAAGCAGGGGGAGCTCAGTGAGGTGGGAATAAACCTGGAGCCCAGCAAGGTGGGAATCACAACTAATGGCAGCTCCTTCAGTGAGGACTGTGCCTCCCATGCTCCGTCTGATTCGAGTCCGATGGAAAAGTATCATCTGTGATTAAAGATTGACGGTAATTACATAATGGGTATGCACCAGATGATGCCCAGACAAGCTCCCTCCTGGGATTTCCCAACTTTTGGAGTGTTTGCAATCATCCTAAAGAGCTTCCTTCTACCAAGGAAGGTGGAGGGGGGGGTAATTATTGATTTTACAGCAGCACCTGGCACAAGGCTCAGCAGTGGTCACCAGAGCCAGGCTGTGGCCACCCTGCCTGCCCTGATAGATCTGGGGGCATGGTCAGGCACAAGAGATGCATCCCCCAAGCCTTGCAATGGCAATAKAAATATAATAAAACAAAGGAGAACAAAAAAATAAGGGAGCAAAGCTGCTTTTTGGGTCTGCTGGCAAGAGCAGAGCGGCTGCAGCGTGTGCTTGTGCCGTGACCGGTGACGAAAAGGCAACGTCAGGATGTTCTTGATGGTGGGCCAGCTCTTAATCCGTGTGTTTGAGCAAAACCCAGTTTGTTTCTTAAGATTTGTGGGAGAGGGGACAGCTGGGAGTGTGGGGAGCTTGTCTGGGATTAAACCTGCCTGGGAGCCAAGCACGCCAAGCTCGCCAGCCCGGGGAGAGCTTAATTAAAGTCAACGGAGAAGCGTTTCCAAGAAAATAATACAGGGTTTCTAAACGGGATATTTTCATTCTGGGCTCAGAACGTCTCCTTTTCCCTCTTCGGTGTCAGCTTTAATAAAACAAAATGAGACCTCCAAGAAAAACAAATTGGAGCTCTTAAAAGGCACTGGGGAGATAAAAATCAYGAACAGTGTTGCTGGTAACACCTTGGGTTATTAAAAGGGAAAGAATGCTAACGATGCAAATCGCCTCGGCCTTTCTTGTGGCTGCTCCCTGCCCACCCTGCCAGGGGGGCACGGGCACGGTGCCCCTGCCCMGGCCCTGGGCTGGGCTGCAGGGCACCGAGGCTTTGCCCCTCGCTGCCCAGGGGATGGGGCACGTTTGGGAAATGCTCACACAGGGAGGATTCTGGAGTTTTCTTTCCCGAGGTTCTGGTGGCAGCTCCCAGGGTCAGGGGTGGTGTTGAGGGCAAGTAGTAAAAAGCTTGGAAGAATAATGGCAAGGAGCAGGTTTCAGGGGACACCAGACTTTAAAACAGCTGAAATCAGGGCTGGGGATGTTGGGAATAAGCCACAGCCCATCCGAGCTCCTTTAGAGGTGATGAACGGGTGAGTGGAAACAGCAAGTTGGGCTTTTTACAGCCTGAGAGCAGCTGGGTGTGGCTTTGCTCCTCATGCCGAGGCACSGGGCTGGAGAACTGGGGTCACCTGCTCTGAATGCAGTGCCCCAGTGCCCTGGGGCAGTGGGCCCACACCGAGGGATGCTCTCACAGTGCCCTGGCCCCCGGCAGGCTCTCCCCGCTCCTGGCCTCCTGCTGCTCCCCAGGATGCTGGAGCAGTGATGTGGGAAGGGCTGGGGGAGTCCCTGGGGATGTGGTTTGGTCCCTCCACCCTCTGCTTCTGCCTCCCCACAGCCAGAGGGGACTCAGAGCTGCCCCTTCTGTGCTCCCATCCTGGCCAGGGCTGCCCCTGCCCTGCCTGGGGCTGGGCATGCCAGTGGGGCAGGGCACAGGGCTGATGCTGCTGCAGGGCCCTGTCTGTCCATCTGTCCAGGAGAGGAGAATCCTTTCAGACAGGGTGGCTTTAAAAGGCCCAGGGTGATGAATTTGAGGCCAGCTCCTGCTCTGCAGCTGTGCCCAGCAGCATCAGATAAGGCAATTACAGCTTTATCACTTAATTGCAGAGTACAATAATAGGAGTGGTATCAGGATAGGCCGTTYCCAAGGAGGGAATATCAGTGGTGTTGGGTTTTATATTTGTTTTTTCAATATAAACTCATTGCAGCCTTAGCATTGCTGGAGGTTTGATGTCTTTGTGAGGCTCCTCCTGCCTGTTCCCCACCATTCCCCCAGCCAGGAGGAAATTCAGCATTAAATAAAAGCTGTGCTGACTGTCCTGATGCCAGGGAAGCTTCTCCAGAGTCCCTGAGAACCCAGCCTGGGAGGGGAAGGGGTGAGGACTGACAGGCATGTTGTCAAGAGCTTTTTGGACAGCTTTTCCCTCACACCTTGGAATGAGATTTCCATCCCTTGCAGGTTTTTCCTGTCCTGCTCAGCAGGTGTGGGGTGCACACTCAAGGCTGCACGAGGGCATGGGGCTGATTCTGGGGGTCTGGATGCCCTTGGGAGGGACAGCTGGGAATGAATCCTAATGAATCCTAATGAATCCTAAAGCCCTTTGCACCAGGCCTCTCCACTCTCAGTGTCAAGTGAGAAATGCTCCATCACCACCCTGGAACCCAGATGGGAAAATGAAAATTTTATATTTGGCAYCTCTTCTGCAGCCTGCTGGGGTGGTGTGGGAGAGGTGAGAGACGCTGGCWGCCATACCCAGAGCTCTGCTTGTCTCTGACTCACGTGGTCCCATTTTCCACTCTCCCTGTGGAGCCATCGGGGAGGCTGAGCACTCCCAGTGCCAGGATTTGGGGCATTTCCCCACCCAAACTGGCCTGGCTGGTGCTTTTCTGCCTTGAAATTGGGGATTTTCGAGACCCAGGGTGGGTTTCTCACCAAGAACTGAAATTTTGCCTTGCTCATCCTGATGTCTGCAGGGTCAGGTGGTAAAAACTCAGGTGATTTTGGGGCAAGGGATGGTGTCASAGGCTTTTAACTGGGACAGCTGAAACTCCCTTGGGATCTGCATTTTAGGAGAGGACCTTTATTAAGGGAGATTCATATAAAATCCAATGTGTTGCCCAGAGCTAAGAAATCATGGCAGATTTTTTTAAAGCTGTTAAACTCTGCCCTGCTTCAGTTCATCAACCAAAGCATGAASCAAAGAGCCCTGAGAGGAGGCACTTCAGGTCCTGCTGTGACCCCCGTGCCTGGCTGTTAACTCCTGCTGGCCCATCCTAATCTCCATCTGCAGATAAGATTAGCCCCAGCCTGGTTTGCAGAGCTCCTCTGCTTCCCTTGGGACAGCATCCTCCCAACSCCAGGGTTCCCAGCCCCACCATCTGCAGCCTCCCCCCGCCACAGTTTGTGTTCCACTGACCTCATAAACAAAAATGACGCAAAACAAAACCCCACAAAAAACAATTTTTACAGCGGGCTGAGCTTTCCTACTCCACAAAGGCGGTTGTTTAGATTTTTATTGCCGGATGAAGAAGGAGGACAGAGATTAAAAACAACCCTAAAAGCTGCTGGGGAGATGATGCAAGGCAGGGCAGCGTGGAGAGCGATGTCTCTGAGGGCTTTCATGTTTCCTCTGCTTCCGAGTCAGGAATCAACTATTGCAAAATGCCAGGCTGGCTGCAGCCCCTGGCCACGTGCAGACACTTTCTGCAGCAGATAACTCCTGCTTTATCACCCTCCTGAGRGCTGGAGGTGGGCAGGATGATGGAGAGGCAAGCAAGCAAGCAGGATGTGGGGCTGCTGTGGAAGCAGCAGGCTCCTGGCTGGGRTCCCCGTTGGTCAGGGTGAGGAATCGATCTCTTTTGCCATTTTCTCATGAATGAATCGGTTTTGGCTGGGCCCGATGGTCAGACTGGTTCAACGAGGAGCAGCTGGTATCAGCCTCATTAGCAGAGGAGACACAAACCAGCCTCTCCCWGGCTCTGCAAGCTCCTGTGATCCCGACAGGCCAGGGCTGACAGGGCTCAGCTCCTCCATCACCCCCTTCCCTCCCTGCTCTGGGCCTCTCCGGGCTCCTGGGCTCGCTGAAGCTTCAGGGACACTCCAGAACCAGGGTGGAAGCACCCAGGGCCCTGCACCCCCAGCCTCCTGCTCTCCAGGTGCATCAGTGCTGCAGCAGGGGGYTTTCAGGGGACACTTTCAGCTCTGAGTTGCCTGTGGTTGTTGTGGGGAGCACAGCTCGGCTGTGTTTGCTGTTCCAGTCCTTAGCCAGTGGAGAATTCTTGACATTTTGCCACAACTTCAGCTGGAGCAGTTGGGATTTGGGATTTTGGGGCACAGGGGCAGTGCTGATGTGTGGCTGCCRCTGCTCAGCCCTGTTGTGAGGATCTGCCATGGTGTCACTGCTCTTCCCCCCGTTGTTGGCACCCAGCAGCCCTGTCCATAATGCCACCCCACAGGTGTGTGCCAGCTCCCCTGGGCAGGGATTGCCCCGTGCCAGGGTCACTGCAGAGGCTGAGGAACCTGATGATGCCTCAGGAGCAGCATCCCTGTCCCTGGTGCTGTCACAGAGCAGGGTGGGCTGGTGTCCTCCAGCACATCCCCATGGATCCCTGCTGGGGACAGCACAGGGGTTGGGGCTTTGCCTTCCAGGGCTGGAATGGCCCCTCCCACCCCTCCATACCCCAAAATCCTGGCAGGCTCAGCTCCACACTGCTGAACCCTCTCAGTCCTGCTGTTCCCTGTGCCCCTGAGCACGGATGGGTGAAGGGGGAGCTCAGGCAGCTGAGAACAGGACTGGAGGCTGTGGGGTGTGCTCCCTCCAGCAATCCCACCCTTGGCACCTGCAGGACAGGATGAGTTTTGTAGGGACAGGGTAATTTTGTAGGGACAGGGGTAATTTTGTAGGGACAGGGTAGTTTTGTAGGGACAGGGTGGTTTTGATTCCCACCCCCACCCCAAAAATCCCTCTTTCCATGGGGAGGAAGAGGAGGGTCCCTGGCCACAGAGATGGCATGCAAGGCTTTTAACCCTGACTGGCAGGAGCAAACCTCCCCCAGTAACTGACAGAAGCCTTCATTAACCTGCCCTGTTGTTTATTCCCATTTCAAAGCCCTGGATGCAGCAAAAAGCGAAGGCTTTTCCTCAGGAAAGCACATTAATGTTTCACCTGCCTTCAGAGCCCTTTGCCACCAGGGCACCTGGAGTGGTTGGGGCTGTCCCCGGTTCCCCTTGCTCTGTTAAACATTGTGTGGCTCTGAGGGAGCCCTGCCTGTGGCTGTCGTGTGGGCTCCAGCCTCAGGGGCCTGGTTTTTAATTTATATGCAGATGTGAGTGTGTGCATGGATCCACAGAGGGATATTGATGTCTGTGGATCACAGATSSCCYTCCCAGGGGCAGCAGCYGGAGCTGCAGGGCTCAGGGTGGGCTCCTGGGATGGAGATGGGAAGCAGGGACTCGTCCTGCTGTGCCCCCCCTGCCTTGGCTGTGCCTCTGCCCCTCCTGCCTGCAGCCCAAAGGGCAGGGCTGGCCCTTCCCCGAAGCCACCCAGTGTCTGAAAAACTTTCAAATGAGAGCAGGTCAGCCAAAAGTGACAGCCCGTTGGCAAAGGGGTGTAACCTGCTTCTTGCTGGGCTAAAAAAAAAAAAATAAAAATAGTAATTAGATAAAATCCAGCTGGTTTTCACTTTCCTTTAGCGGTCAGATTTGCTTAATGACAGCTTGATCTATTTTTCTGAGATATCCAGTTGTTTTCAAATGTTGTCTTTAATGTKAGGAAGCTCCAAGAGATTAAAATCACATGGATATTTTACCCTTCTCTTGCCCTCTGGGTGTCTGGTTCAGTGATGTGTTGGGATCTTTTTCCTGGTCCCTAGGCTCCAGGAGCACTATCCAAAGGGGCTGCTCTGTGCTGCAGAAACTCTCCAGCGCTGGGACAAGAAATAATTTCCTGCKGGCCATCAGGAGAAGGGCCCAGATGTTCCAGCACGGAGCTGTTTTGTCCCACAGACCCCGTGTCAGCCCAGCATGACTCTGTGCCTGCCCCAGGGCTCTGCTCAGCCTGCTTAAAAACGGCTTTTCTTCCTTTATTTCGATTGCTYAAGATATTCCCTCAGTGGAGAGGCTCTCCAGTGTGGCCAGCCGGGTGTCCCCCGTGCCAGGGGAGGGCCGGGGCTGGGCCCTGGCACGGGGTGGGGGCAGAGGCCATGCAGGGAGGTGTTGCCTCCTCTGTGGGCGAGCCCTGGGGGCAAAACAACTTAAAACCACCTGGCCCAGCCTGGGGAGGGGCCTGCCCTCAGAGAGCYCCTGGAGCAGCCCCCACCATTTTCCCTTTCATATTTCCAGCCCCCTTCAGTGTTGGGTGTTGCTGTGGAGGCGGTTACAGCACAAAGCAGAGATCACAAGCAGTTTCAGATGGCAACTTTTTATTATTGAACATGGCTGACTTTTTATACACTTTTTAATTGTTTGTGCTTTTTTTACTCTGTTGGTTACAATAAGTCAACATAACGCTATTGGTGAAAAGTTACAGTGACTTCAACTAACTTTCTAAAAATACTTTGTCTAGCTGCAAAGTTTTCTTATCTTTCTTTAATTTTTCACTTCTTTCGGTCTCTTTGGTTACAGCTTTGGAGAGAGCTCCTTATCAGCTTTTTCTTGCTTCTCAGCTTCTTCTTGCTCTTTTAGCTAACAGGCTTGCTGTTAGCACCCTTCTACAGTTGGGTATTGGGCAGGCCTTGTTTTTGGGGAAATTTGGGCTGTGTTGGGTGGAAGCAAACAAGTCACATAACTGGAATATTTTGGTAATGTTGGGGTGGGTGGCTCTGCCCGGGTGCCACAGGGMAGGAATCCCAGCCCTCTCCATTTCAGGGTTTTTGCTCCAGTGGGGCTGAGGCTGAGGTTGCCACAGAATTTTTTTGCTCTGGAGCTTGGAGGGCTCTGGGGGGTGGCTGTGGGTGAGGTGGCTCTGGAGATGATGCTGCAGGGCAGAGCCAGCAGGGAAAAACAGAGGGATGCTTTCTTCCAGCCTTGCTCATCCTGGGGATGCCCCAGCCTTGGCTGATGGGTGTTTGGGAGGTTTGGCTCTTCCCACACCATCCCCATCCCCATCCTCATCCCCATCCCCACCTCACAGAACAATAGAATCATGGAATATCCCAAGTTAGAAGGGACCCTTAAGGATCATCCAGTCCCACTCCTGCTCCTGCACAGAGACCCCAACAATCCCACCCTGGGCATCCCTGGTGCCCTGGAATGGTGTCCAAACATTCCTGGAGCTCAGGCATCCTCGGGCATTCCATTCCTTGGGCAGTGCCCAGCACCCTCTGAGGGAAGAACCTTTCCTGATATCCAGCCTAAACCTGCCCTGACACAATTTCATGTCATCTCCATCCCCATCCCCATCCACCACCCAATGGGAAAGGACTGGGCTGACTGGGAGATGTGGAGGAGAGGAGGGAGGATATGCAGTGCTGAAACCAGGGCTGGGGCTGTTCCTGATAGGGCACACAAGGTGCATCACTGCCTTCAGCTCCCTCCAAAGTTGGAAACCCAAGGTAATAAACCATGTCCAGTGAGGGGCAGGGTGCAAAGGGGTGCTTGGAAGTTTTGCAGCAGGGAAGGTGTTTGTTGGGAGAAATACTTGGAGTTCAAGCTGGCCCTTGTCTAGGGGAAGGTACAGATATTAATATATAAATATATATATTAAACAGCATGTAGGGCTTGAAAAGACCTGTTGGTGAGGCACTTGGGGACATGGTTTAGTGGTYGGCTGGGCAGTGCTYGGTTAGCAGTAGGACTCAGTGGTTTCAGAGGGCTTTTCCAACCTAAATGACTCCATAATTCTATGATTCCAAGACTGGACATGTCGACCACCAGAGGGTTTGGAGGAAAGGCTGTGCAGGACTGGGAGAAGGCCACAGATGTCCTGCAGTGGCAATTATTTGTCTAAAACCAGTGCCTGGGCGGGTGAGGAGCTGTGGCCAGGTCTCCTGGGTTTGGTGTCCAGCCTGCTGGGACTCTGCCCTTAATGCTCAGGGCTGGCAAAGGGCTGGAAGTCTTTTTCTTTCTGAGTATCCCTTAATTAGCTGAAAGGGAAGGCTGTCAAGTACCCAGCTGGGAAGGAAAAAGATCTTCGTGAGCCTGTGASCAGCCCAACATTTCGCCTCCATTTATTTTCCCTGACTTCTTTGTTTTCCCCTTTGAAAAAAAAAAGGGTGTTTTTCTCTTTCCTTTCATTTAACTGCTATTTATTTGCTGGTAAGTGGAAGGAATTCAGCTGGGATCAGTCTGGCTCCTGCCAGGGCCTGGAGTTGAAAAGTTTCCATGGGGGAGATGTAAGAGCAGAGCAGGGGGGGTGTTTTGCGGCCCTCGCTCCGCGGGTCCCTGGGGCACGGCCAGCCAGGTTTGCAGGGCTTCATTCTCCTTTTTTTACTGGGATGTTGACAAGTGCCCGTGGGAGTTGTGGTGGGAGGAGCATGGAGCTGGGCCGTAGGGTTTCTTCTTCTTCTCCTCGCTGTTAATGGGAAACAGAAGATGGCTTGGGAGAAATTTGGCAAAGAGGGAAACTTTTCTGTCTCTTCCAGCTTGGAAAAAAGTTTCCTTTCTCACCCCTGTCTCACCACAGAGGGAGGAGGGTTCCCAAACACAGCCCAGGAGGGGTTGGTGGGAGCGGGGCAGGGGAGGCAGAAAGTGCCCAGTGYTTTCACAAGGATGGAGCAGCCTTGGGCCACCAGATTTGTTTGGGAGTGGAGCCCAACCTGCCTCCCACTGGTGGCCAGGATCCATCCCARCTTCTCCCCAAGGCATCAAGGGCTTGGGATGCCCCAGGTGAAGGAACACTGGGGATTTTTGGGATCCTGTGTGTCAGGTATGATGTCATGGAGATGGAGATGCAGTGGTGGATCATTGATGGACACTGGGTCCTGGAGGGATGCACATGGATTCTGTGCCTGGCTGGGACATGACCCCCTGACCTTGGTGTGAAGAGCTCTGCTGGCTTTGCCCCTCATCCTGGATTGTGAGCCAGAGCTGCTTCTGCATCTGCTCTGAGCTGGGCTGGCTGGGAGCCACAGCTCCATGTCCTGGTGGATCACAGGGCTGGCCAGGCTGCTCCAGTGGGAGCCACAGCTCCACATCCCAGGGGATCACAGGGCTGGCCAGGCTGCTCCAGTGGGAGCCACAGCTCCATGTCCTGGTGGATCACAGGGCTGGCAGGGTGGCTCTGGCCAGGAGCCACAGCTCCATGTCCTGGTGGATCTCAGGGCTGCCTGGGCTGCTCTGGCCAGGAGCCACAGCTCCATGTCCTGGTGGATCACAGGGCTGGCAGGGTGGCTCTGGCCAGGAGCCACAGCTCCATGTCCTGGTGGATCACAGGGCTGGCCAGGCTGCTCCACTGGGAGCCACAGCTCCATGTCCTGCTGGATCACAGGGCTGGCAGGGTGGCTCTGGCCAGGAGCCACAGCTCCATGTCCTGGTGGATCTCAGGGCTGCCTGGGCTGCTCTGGCTGGGAAAAGCCGTGGCAGCCACTCACCTGGGGCAGCTGGCAGGGCAGGGACTGCTCCCAGAGTCCCYCTCCAGCCCTGTAGGACTTTCAGGTGTGCCCCCAAAAGTGGCAGTGCTTACCTGGATCACAGCCTGGGAAACTTTGGCTGGCCCTGGCTGAGACACAGCCCAGCACTGCTGGCCCAGTCCTGGTGCTGGTGCTCGTGTCCTGGCAGATGCCTTCCCCCTTTCCTCCCTCCCTTCCCCTTCCARCCCTCCTGCCCACCCAGATGAAGAGCAGATGAAGCATTGGGGTGAATTCCTGAGGCTCCACCACCCTGGTCCCTCATCTGCTCAGCCCTCCCAGMTCTCTGTGGCTACAGGAACTGGTTACCAGTACAACCCTGCCAGTAACATAAGGTGGCCASGGTGGGATTCCCAGGAGATGACACATTTTGGGGCTGGAGAAGCAGAAGGGGGTCACACCTCTCTGCTGGGGACAAGGGGTGGCCGTGGTGGAGGGGGAGTGCTGAGCTGTTCCCAGGCTTTGTGACCTTGCACTGGTGACTGCAGGAGGTTAATCATAGTCAAAGCCCAGTGAAGTTTGGCCAGGTCATGGCTTTTCCAAAYAGAAAAGAGAGAGCTTTGGACGTGCAGCAGCCACTGTCTGGGGCCAGAGCTGACCCACAGTGTCCCACCAGAGTTAATCATTGCCATCACCTGGGAACCTGCCTGGCTTCAGCAGTGGGAACTCTTTCCCCAAAAACTCAGGGTGAGGGGCCTGGAGGATACCCCAACCCACCAGGATGCATCAGGCTGGGGAGAGCAATATCCCTTCACCTTGACACTAAATTAACTCTAACCCTGATCCAGACCCTAACCTTATCCAGACCCCAACCCAAACCCTAATCCCAACCCWGATATTGCCCCTGTCCCTGATCCCAAACCTTTGCTGTCCCTTTCATTTTATAAGGTGGATATTGTGTTTATTGCCCTGCTGGAAATGGCAGAACCTGGAGCAGSCAGTGGCAGCCACTCAGGATCCCCTGTTGGGCTCTCACTGCCATCTGCASCTGGAGCTGGACAGAGGGGAAGGATCTGATCTGCTTTGGTCACCCAGTCCCAGCTGGGAGGTCCTGGGGGCTGCTGTGTTAGGAGATTTGGSAGAGTGTAACTCCCAAATCACTCCACATTGAGCCCAGGAATCATGAAACTTGGGTTCTGGCTTCCACRGGTGAGGGCAGGTTCTCCAAAATGGAGCTGGGTGCTTTTGGTGGGTTCCCCACGGTGCTTTTCCCATCCTCCCACTTCAGGGCTCCCATCCTTCAGTTGTATGGCAGGGYGAACATTGAGGGGCATCACAGCTGAGGAGAAAAACCTGTGTTGAAGGGAGGGGAAGATGAATAAAATCTGGAGGTCTGCTTTTGGCACCATGTGTTTGGGAGGGCGCCGGGACCCTGGGCCGGTGCCGTGCTCGCCGCTGGTGTCCTGATGCTGGAAGGAGGTTTTTATGTATATATATAAAAAATACTTTCTTCTCCCTGTGGGTGTGTTTTGAAAAGGGGCTTGGGAACAATGAGCATTAACAAGCAGATAGAGAATTAAATGCAGGGTTTGAGTCTTCAAATGTGTGCACATTTCAGAGCGCGTGTTTGTGCCAAGACAAACTCCGTCAGGAATAAACATCGTTTTACATGAAAGGCTAATTACAGATTGGTGCTCCYCGGGTGGGAGGAGGGAATTTTCACCAATTAAAATGGAACTTTTCTGTTCTTCGTAAAATTGCTGGATGAAAACGCAGCCAGGGGCTGGCGAGGCGTTTGACAGCGCAGTCAAGGGGGAGATGCTCATTCCCAGGATTTGTATTTCCCCCCCCATTGCTAAAGAGCCTTTGCCAGTTCATTTGGGCAGGAGCTGAGGGAGGGCACTGGTTCTGCCCAGCAGCAGCTGAACATCAGGACAGCCCTGGGCTCTCACACAGGGAGATGGGACATGGGCAAACAGGGTCCAACCCAACATCCCTTGGAGTCACAAACACCAGGAGAGCTTGGAGTAACAAAATCCTCGGCCTCCTTGGGTGTGCAGGTCATGGAAAGACGTCTGGATGGGACGTGGCCCACGTTGAGGAGCTGCAGCTCCTGTTTGTTGGGTAACTTCAGTGTGTGGTAGGTGAATCATCCCTCAAAAATTGCAAGCCAGGGGCGACGCAGAGAAGCAAAACCTTCCTGGCCTGTGGAGTGGAGTGCTGGGAAGAAAACTCCCGCCTGGGCACATGGTGGGTTTCAGCTGCAGAGCACATGCTGCCTTGTTGCTTTTGGACGGATTTCACAAGAATTTGCATTTCTGGACCAGCTCTGGAGCCTCCGAGGCTGAGGCTGTGGATGGGGAGGATGTGATGCAGCCCAGAAACCAGCTCTAACGCCATTTTGCTCTAGCCAGAGCTGAGTTTTATGGGTTTGGAACGAAATGGATGCAAAATGTGGCTGGGACCGAGTTTCTCCGGGATGTTGAGTGCAAGAACCCCAGGCAAACACTCCATGCCTGCTGCTTGCCAAGTGAAACCACAGATTTGTCTCCATCTCTKTTTAGTGTGGCCACAGGGCCGCTCATTTTGGGACTTTTCTCTCACATAAGCTGAGATCTGTCACTTAGTGGTTACAGGAGGTGGCCTGGGCATCGTCTCTCAAAAGTCCCCTGCGTCCTTGAGGGAGAGGGGAGGCAGAGAGACACAACCAGGAGAGGTGTGGTGGGGTTTTTAAAGCAAAGTACATTCCCAGCCTGCTCTCCTCCAGTGCTCTGTGCTCCTGAACCAGTTCAAAATTGCTGTTTTAAAACTCCCCTGTGGCAAAGACTGGATTGGCACTTGCCTGGTGTGATCTCTGGGAAGCTGTTGCCTTATCCATGGCCATGGGATCATGGCACAATGACAGGAGCTTCCCCTTCTACAACATTCACATATTTCCTTACCCTCTCCTAATACCACCATGAACAGGGCACTGAAAGGGTCTTTAGCCAGACCTGGGCCTTGAATAATTCCTCTGAATAATTCCATTTATTCCAATTTTCAGGCTGTTGTGGAATTGTTTTCAAAAGAGGGGGGGTGGGGGGGGAGAAGTCAGCCAAACCTGATAAAGGAGGACTTTGTTCTGAAGCTTTAGGGTATGGTACCAAGCAGGGCTTGCTATACAATTAATGAGTTTAGCTGGCTTTGAGCTGCACGTGATGCACAGTGGCTGCCACCACAATGCCCTGCCACCACCAGCTCCCATCCAGAGAAGTCTGGCTTCAGTTTGGTGCTCTTCAGCCTTGGTTTGGGGTTCTTCAGCATCAGTTTGGTGGTCCTCAGCCTTAGTTTGGGGTTCTTCAGCATCAGTTTGGTGTTCCCCATCTTTGGTTTGGGGTTCTTCAGCATCAGTTTGGTGTTTCCCAGCCTTGGGTTGGGGTTCTTCAGCATCAGTTTGGTGTTTCCCAGCCTTGGTTTGGGGTTCTTCACCATTAGTTTGGTGGTCCTCAGCCTTGGTTTGGGGTTCTTCAGCATCAGTTTGGAGGGTCCTCAGTTTGGGGCTCCACAGCTTTGGTTTGGTGATCCCCAGCTTCAGTTTGCTGCTCCCCAGCTTCATTCTGGGACTTTCTCAGCATCAATTTGAGGCTCCTCAGCATCAGTTTGGTGTGTCTGGTGTTGGTTTGGTGCTCCTCAATCTCGGTTTGGTGCTCCTCAGGTTCAGTTTGATGTTCCCCAGCTGTGGTTTGGTGCTTCTCAGACTTGGTTTGGTGCTCCCCAGCTTCGGTTTGGGACTTCTCAGCATCAATTTGAGGCTCCTCAGCATCACTTTGGTGTGTCCTGGTGTTGGTTTGGTGCTCCTCACCTTCAGTTTGCTGCTCCTCAATCTCYGTTTGGTGCTCCTCAGGTTCAGTTTGAAGTTCCCCAGCTTTGGTTTGGGGTTTCACAACTTTGGTTTGTGGATCTCAGTTTGGTGGTCTCCAGGTTAATTTGGTGTTCCTCAGGTTTTGTTTGGGATTCCCCAGCTTTGGTTTGGGGCTCCTCATCTTCAGTTTGGGGCTCCACAACTTCATTCTGGGCCATTTTGGTGCTCCTCAGTTCCAGTTTGGTGCTCTCCAGGTTCAGTTTCTGCTCCCCAGCTTCAATTTGGGGTTCGCCAGCTGCGGTTTCAAACTCCTCAGCTCTGTTTTGCTGCTCTCCAGCTCAGTTTCCCACCCCACCGTGCATCGTGGTGGCTTCCTCAGCTCTGACTTCTGCATCTGCCTTTATTTAAGCCTTGACCATTCGTCCCTGGGACCGGCTCAGCCCGCGGGGGGTGTTGAGCACATGGGGCTGAGCCGCTGGGAGCGGTTCAGGCTTCACTCTGAGACACAAGGGGATGACGCAAATGGCTCTCCAAGGGCASAGGATGAAACAGCTGCTTGGTTTTCACTCCAGATGTGCTGTGGTAGCCCTGCCGAGGGGGGCACAGCCGCRTGCTCCCCCACAGCCCCCGCCTGGGAAGGGCCACCAGGTTGCCTGGGCTCCCAAAATCGAGCCAGGTAGGGCTGGGCAGGGCTGTGAAGATGCGCGACGAGGTTTGTCACAGCAGCCTGGAACGAGTCAAAAAGTGATTTATTTCTTGTAGGAGAGGTGCAGGAGGRGAATTACCTTTGGCTGCCTCATCTGTCCCCTGAGAAAGGCCAGGTGCCTGGGGAAGGTGACCCTGTGTGCATCTTGTCCCCGGGCCCTGGCCCAGCTGCGCGGCGCGAGCGGGAGAAGCCGCGGGAAGCGAGGGAAGACACTTCCTCCAGCGGCGGATCTGAGCTCACCTCCTGGCCCTTGATCCCTCCAGCCCGGGCTATGTGGGTCAGCGGGGAAGCACAGCTGAGAGCGACGTCCCTTCCTCCTCTCCCCCTGGAGATTTGCTTTTAAAGGAACAAATAGGTTTGGCTTCAAGTGCTGCAGTCTGACTTTTTAATGACGTTTTTTGGAAACAATGAGCTAAATACCAGCGGGGTTTGGATCTGCATCTCAGAGTGGTGAGATTTTCTTCCTTTCTCACCTTCCTGCTCCTACCTTGCTCTGCTCTCAGAAACCTTTTTCTGCTTAGGAAGACGTCAGCAACGGGGGAAGTTTGTCATCCTGTCGGATGGTCCTGCTGGAAAGAAAGTTGGTCTGGTACCCAGGTGGTCCCACCTGGACTGACCCTGGGGGTCATGAACACACAGACATGGTGCTCACAGTCCTCAGGGACCCCTCAGCATCACCAGCCCCACTGCAGGAGGAGTTGAGCCCCCCAACCCCCTCATCTGACACAGGGTCCCCAGGAGCTTTGTCACCCAGTGGGAGGAGGAGGAGAAGGTGACCAAAGCATTCCTGGTGCCTCCTCTACTATGGGCACAGCTTGGTGCTCTTGGGCTGGTTGGCAAATGGGTTGGTGGGCAAATGGGTCACCTCACCAGTTTTCCCTCTGTCCTGAACCCAGGGTGGGTGGTGTTGGGGGGGATGGATCATCCTGGCCATGCTATTGCAACAGCTGGAAGGGAAGTGCCAAGGCCAGCTTAGATGGGACTTGGAGCACCCTGGGATAGTGGAAGGTGTCCCTACCCATGGCAGGGAGTAGAACTGGATGATCTTTAAGGTGCCTTCCAATCCCAACCCTTCTGATTTTATGATTCTGTGATCTCTTACACCATTGAATCACTGTTCCCCTTGGAGAACTTCAACCACTGCATTCCCTGTCCATGTGGAAGGCCACATTGCTTTGGGTCAGCCACCAGCTTGGCTGCCTTTGTTATGTCAAGGTGGGAGGGAAGAATCTGTGGAGCTTTAGCTGGAGCTGTCCCCTTTGTGTGAGAGCTGCTGGTGGAATGTTCTCCCTGGTCAACAACTCTGCTCCAGCAAAGCAGCACCAGCCCCACACTGAGCTCTTCCCCTGGCCCAGAGCATCCCTAGGACCACCAGGAAGGTTCCATCAGCTCTGTAGGTGGCTTGGGCTGGGGTGGCAGCTGGGGCTGGTGCTGTCCCCCAGCCCCTGGGGCAGGGTGTGTGCCCTGGGGGGATCCTGGCTCCTCAGCTCCTTCAYTCCCTTCAGGAGGGGCTGTGGTGGGAGCAGGGTGGGATGGACAGSTCTGGGCTCCATGTAACTCTCAGTGCCAAACAGGGTCAGCAGAGCGGTGGCTGTCAGGGAGGGACAACACACCTTGAGTCACCTCTCCTYTCAGCAACCCCCAAATCAGAAGTCATGTGCACTTCCCCTCACCAAAAGCAGAGTGCTTTCATGCCTTTTGTTTTTGTTTGTTTTTTAATCTAGAAATATGTTTTCTGAACCATTTTGTGTTTCTGCCGA
This sequence comes from Sporophila hypoxantha, assembly GCA_002167245.1. Taxonomy (NCBI): domain Eukaryota; kingdom Metazoa; phylum Chordata; class Aves; order Passeriformes; family Thraupidae; genus Sporophila; species Sporophila hypoxantha. Next base: position 2,103,401 of record NDFG01000062.1, on the reverse strand, counting down.
GACATCTCGTGCATGTCATCTGTCAAGTTGTTTCTGTCAGGACACCCCTGTCACCAGCCAGGTCCCCCCATGGCACCCAGCTCCAAACCCAGCCCCTTCAGCTGGGGCTGGTTGGACTCACAGCACCCTAAAACACAATCAAGTCCTAACCCGATCCCTGTCAAAGTTCTGGCAGCTCCTGAGCTCCTTCCAGCCCCATCCTCAGCTGGATTCTCTCCATAGCTTCTTTTAGGATGTGCTTGATAAGCCTCTGTGCCTCATGTGGGGGCTTGTCTGTGTGTTTCCATATCTCGCCCAGCTTATCAGCCACAGAGGGTGGGAGGTGTGGCCAGGCTGGGAATTAACCACCCCCTGCAAACCCTCTGGAAATCAGGAGCAGAAATTCCCCCCCTTTTTTTCCACTGTGGCTTTGAACCAAGAGGTAACTTCTGCAGTGTTGGAGAAGCTGTAGGAGGGAAGGTGCTGAGCCCTGCCTGGTTTCCACTGGAGGAAMGGCTGCCTCTGCCCTCCACATCCAGCAAAGGCCTGGAGAAACTTCAACACCACAGATTGCCCAAAATAAACCCGTCTTTCCCTGGAGTTGATCCAAGGATTGTACCCAAAGGGGTGGGTTTGGGGCTGGGCTTCACCTGAGCTCCATTTCCTTCCCAACCTGTGCTTTTSTGCCATCACCTCCCTCCATCCTTGCCCCAGCCCAGGTGAGAGGAGATCAGTGGGGATAAGACAGGGGGAAAACTGTGCCCCCGCTGTGTTTTGGTGTGAATCACGGCGGGATGGAGCCGGCACCGAGGCGGTTCTGTGCTGCCCCCAGGTTTAGCCGAGGTTTCCTCCCAGCGCTGGAGCCGGCCCAGCCCTCCCGGCTTCCCGGGGCTTCGCTGGGAAGCGCTGGGAAGACAAAACCCCGCTCTGGAAGTGAGGCTATTGTTCTTACTAATTTTAACTGGATGTTCTTCCCCAAGCCTATTTTTATTCATTGCTTGTGGTAAGCCCTTTCTCTAAGGTAGAGCAATTTGCCACGGGATTTTTTTTTTTTTTTTTTTTTTTTTTTTTTTTTTTTTTGGTGTGTTTACCAATTTTAATTGAGAGATATCTCCTTTTTACAAACCCAGAGCTGGAGGAGCTTTTAAGCGCCCGTTGCTGAGCCTCCTGCCCTGGGTTTGCTTTGATCTCTGCAGGTGAGTGTGCATTTTTGGGGCCAGAGATTGATCCTGCCTATTTGCATGRAAATCCCCGGGTTATTAAGATCCGAATCTGGCCCTTTAAATTTAATACTCCGCTTTATGCTTTTATTTCCGCGTTTCTTAAAGTAATTTCCAAAAATAACAAACTTCAAACATGACGGGGCCATCTAACGTTTTACTGCCTTGGCTGGAGTAGAAGGAACATTTCTGGAAGTATATTATCCAATTTAACGAGCCTTTCCCATCCTGGCGTGGCTCCCACCCCTCGCCCCCTCTCGGAGCTGCTCTGGACGGCTCTTTGGATCCGTGCCACCTAATCCTATTAGAGGGACTTTGGTTACACTGTGCCTTGTGTTTGTAACCAAGAAAATCGGCTGCACAGGGGGGTCCTCTCCCTTCCCCTCTCCCATCTTTTTGCCTGCAGTTGAGATGAGAGCCCAGCCAGTCCCACGAGGATCCTGCTCAGCCTTTGCTTTTCGTTTTATTGCTCCGCTCTGCATTTATTAAGGAAAGATTTTGAAGTAAATTGGGTACTTGTGAACTTATAATTAATTTGGAAGGGTCAGCTCTTCCCAGCCTGGGGAGGGCTTCTTTGTGTGGTCRTTTTGTGAAAGGCAGAGGTTGGAGAGGCTGTTCTATAGCTGGGATTTGCTTTTAATAAGGACCTGGCTATTTTTTGAAGGTCTGGAAGGACCTTGAGGGTGTTTTTATGCAGGGATGTGATGAAAAGGTTTGCAGAGCCCTTGGCTTGGGTGCAAAAAYAAGCCCAACACAAACCTAAAAAGGGATAAAAAAAAGGTAAAAGGACCACATGTCCTGGGGCTGTGCTTGGCAAACCAGAGCCAGCACCTGGAGCTTGGAGATGCTCCAGGAGGTCCCCTCACTCTGGTGCCAGGTAGGGCTGGGAGGCCCTTGTCCCTCTGTCCATCCTGCTCTGCCCCACACACCACCCAGGGGACCTCTTCCTTCTCCTCAGAGCTGTTAGAACTGAAATTCTTTTCCTTACCACATTGCTTTTCTTGAAATCCTGCATTTCCTCCCCAAAATAGTCACATAAACCATTAAAAGGAGAAGGTGGAGGGCAGGGAGAAGATGGTGGACAAGAGGAAATGGCCTCAAGTTGTGCCAGGAGAGGTTTAGGTTTGATACTAGGAAAAATTTCTTCACTAAAAGGCTGGTCAAGCACTGGCACAGGCTGCTCAGGGCAGTGATGGAATCATTGTCCCTAAGGGAATTAAAAACCATGTGGATATGGCACTTGGGAYRATGGGTTAGGGCTGGGCTTGGCAGTGCTGGGGGAACYGTTGGACTTGAGGATCTTAAAAGGCTTTTCTAACCTTAACAATTCTATGATGGGCTGAAAACAAAGAAATAAATCTGTGAATAATTAACATTTCTGGGAAAAAAAAAAAAGACAGACAGACAGTGGTTTTCTCTAGAGTGGGCTGGAAGGAGACGGGGCATGATGGTCCCACTTGGGCATTGCCTGGCAAGGTCGGGGTGGAATTTAACCTGGGATAAACGTGTGTCTCCATCAGCTCAGCTGCAATGAGGAGTCCTCACTGACCATGGGGAGAGGGGAGGGTGAGGAGTGCTGACACTGGGGAGTGAGGGAGGGTGGGTCATGTGCTCCTGGGAATGCAGGGCTGTAGCTCAGGACAAGAACCTCTCCCTAGCCAAAGCTGGGGAGCAAAGGGCTTGGAGGAGCTCAGGGGGCTTTTGGCTGTGGAGATTCCTGATGGAAATGCTGTCAGTGGGGCATCTTCCCATGTGCAGCCAAGGTTGGAAAGAGCATTGAAACTTGGTGCCTTCCCTGGGACACAGTAACCCAACAGACAGGAATGCAAGGAAAACCTGTCCATACTCCCTCATCGTGCCCTATCCGTGGTGCCGCCAGGTCTCTGTGTCATTTATGAGTTGCACTGTTAATTAACAGCACTAATTAACTGTGTGATGGGGCTGCCTCTCTGCCAAGACATCTCCAAAGCTGTGCTTGGTCCCTGGTTGATTCCCCCTGCCCCTGTTGGGTGTCCCACCCTGACCATCACCTTTCTCCTCTCTCTCCCCAGCATGGGTCGGCTCCCTGGCCATGGGGATGATTTTTTTCTGCTCTCCCATCGTCAGCATCTTCACCGACCGCATCGGCTGCAGGACCACGGCGGCCATGGGGGCCACCATCGCCTTCATCGGGCTCCTCTCCAGCTCCTTCACCAAGTAAGGCTGGGGAGGGCACACCCAGCTCCTTGGAGAGCTCCTCTTCCTCCCTCTTCCCTGCAARCCCCCTGCCAACACATTGCTGCTGCCTCTGGGGGCAAAGCAGGTGGTGCCCATCTGCATTAGAGATGTCCTGGCATCCCTGCAACCCTTGTGTGCTCAGCCTGRTCCCCTCCAAACTGAACCTTGTGTGCTTAGGTAAAAAGAGAACAAATTTTYCCCTAGCAAGGGATTGTATTTTTGGGGATTTCAGCACTCAGATCCCTCATTTGATCTTTAAAACAGCAGGAGAGGTTGGTGTGCCTCTCACGGGCAGCTCCAGAGAGGCGCTCACAGAGAAAACCGTTCAACCTTTGCAACCATTTTCACATTTGGTGCTGAAAGTAAATTAATGCTTAAAATAATATTTGGTGGATCAGGGAGTTTCTGTMCAGGGCAGACAGGGAGGGGAAGGCAGACAGGGTTTGGAGCAGTTTGTGGTGTTCCTGCCCTGGCTCATATGTCTGCGGCAGCGCAGGGCCACTGCTGCTCCTTGTTTTCCATGCCTGATCTCAAGCCATGAATTTCTGCTGGCAGGCACTGGCCAATGGCAGGTGTACCCTGTGTGTCTTTCCAGCCCAGAAATCGGGGTTGGCATCGTTGTGGGAGCAAAAAGAGGTCACCTCTGGGGTAATTTATGTGACACTTATTAAACACAGTCTCAGAGGCTCCATGGAGACACCTCCAAAGCAGCATTTGCCCCACTTTTTCTGAATAAAAACATTGCTTTGGGTTGGATTTCAGTGAAAATCAATATTGTTTTAATTAAAATGCTTCAAAGAGTGGGTTTTTAAAGCAAATACACACCAATTTTCCAGAGGGATACTTGCCCATTCTGTGCTCCTCCTGGTCAGTGAGACCTTTGTGCTTGTCCCAGCCCCATTTCCCTGGATCCCCAGATCCTCATCTGTGGGATCCCCCCATCATGCTGGGAGTGGGGACCAGTTCTGATCCCCAGGCAAACCCCCCAGGACCTGTGTCTTATACACATCTAGATGTGTATAAGAGACAGCTCATCTGTGGGATCCCCCCATCATGCTGGGAGTGGGGACCAGTTCTGATCCCCAGGCAAACCCCCCAGGACTGTGGCCAATTGCAGATGGGATTTTGGGGTTTCTAAAACCATCTTGGACAGCGGCGTCTACAGCTTCCTCCTCAGGTGCCACCCTTTSTGTTCCCAAAGATAATGGCAAAAGGTGCAGTGGGTCCTGGGGGAAGCTGTGCCCTGGCATGCAGATCACAGGAGCTTCCCATGGAATCCTGCTTTCCTCCCAGTCAARGAAGCTTGGACTTTTTTGCCCCCTCTATTGTAAAATGTTTGTGCAAAGAAAAAGGGCTCGTGGGACCACACCGCTGCCAGGGGCTTGTGTTGGGCTTCAAAAAAAAAAAAAAACAAAACAACAAAAACCAGAATCAAACAGTACAGGCAGAGAGGAATATCATTTRCAGGAGAGCTATAGGACTGAAATCCCCATTTCCTGCCTCTCACTCTCGGACCACATTCCTCTGTCTGCCTTTTGAGGGAGAAAGGAGCCCCTTTGCAGCTGGAGCAGAGCGAGGGGAGCTGTGAGGGCAGAGCAGGGAGCCTGTGGCATTTGGCACCGCTCCACCCGGGTGGTGAAGGCTGCTCCTGAAATTCAGGGCTTGTGGCTCCAGCTCTCCCTGAACAATGGAGAAGCTTTTTTMTGGTCCCTCCTGCCAAGTCACTCCACCACAGCTGGACATCATTCCCCTGTCCCTGTTGCAGAGGGACACAGCCTGGCTTTGGTGGGCTCAGGCAGAGCTGGATCAAGGCTCACCCCCCCTTTATCTCCTAGTTTCTCTAAAATGGGTTTATTTTGTCCAAAGGGAGGAGCAGCAGTTCCCAGCACTGCACTGAGCTGCTCCAAAAGCTCTCTGAGCCACCAAGACTGTGTGGCAAGACCCCAGCACCCAGCTCAGTGCCTCTTGTCTCAAAATATTGGGAATTTTGTAAGGAAACCACTAAGAAACCAAATATGCTGAAAAGCAAAGTTCTGGAGAAGGCTGGATGGGGTCAATGCAAGGCTTTTCCTCTCTGCTGCCTTGCTCTGAGGTGTCTCCTGCACTGGTAACCAGCTCAAGACACCAGAGACCTTGTGTGCTCTCAAATAAAGAGAAATCCCAGTTAAGGCTTTAGCTTGCCTCCAGTTTAAGGGAGTTGGTTTAGCATGAGGAATGGGAGACGATGGCCAGCTCAGCAGGGCTGTCTTCACATGCCCCCAGTGCCCTCCCAGCCCTCCTCCTCTGCACAAAGTGCTCTGTAGGGAGGGTTGGGTCCCTTTTCATCTGCTTCTCCTTCCCCTCCACAATTTCTGCCRGGTTACTCCTGCACAGAGGAATCCCCCCAACTTCTGCCAGCAAGGATGAYCCAGGGCTGTTCCCACTGAGAGCTGGAAGCAAAAGGAAGCTGATGGAGGGAGACCTCCTGGTCCCAGGAGAAACAATTATCCATTGTCAACCTCACAATCCGAGGGGACGATGCCGCCCTTCCCACAGGACAGCTGCTGGCTGATTCCCAGGAAGCAGGCTGGGAAATCCTGGCTCTTTAAGAAGCATGGCTGAAAGGAGCCCCTGCTCATGCAGGGCTGTCTGAGCATCACTGGGAGCAGATGGGAGCTGTGGCATTTGTCTCCACTTATCTGACATGTCAGCTGAGCTGCGGCACCAGCACTGCCGTGACCAGGCCAGGGCTGGTGCGTGGGAGGTCGGGCACGGCCCACCAGGCCCAGCTGCTTGCCTGGCTCCCACAGAGGGGGCTTCTGATGTGGTTTTGCTCTGGAGTGGATGGAAATTGCRTTTCATGACAGTCATTTGTCTCGGCGCCGTCAGGCAGGGCAACAGTGTTCTGCTTTCTGCTTGGCAGGCTGGAGGGATGAGCGTGTAATGGAAGGCATGATGTGCTTGTAYAGGTTTTCCCAACTCCCAGCTGCTCTGGGAGATGTGGGCTGCTGTCTCCTCACTTGCTTTGGGAGCAGCACTCAGTCTTGCTCTGAGGGTTGGAGCACAGACCCTGCTTGTACAACACCCTGAGCTGCCCAAAGGTTTTCCTCACACTTTCCCCCCAGCCAGTGTCCCATGGCAGACATTTGCAGCTGGATGGATTGCATGGGAATGAAGAAAAAAATTCCTTCATCTGGAGAGAAACACAACAGGTTGTTTGTACTGCCTAAATCCAGGCTCCTTTGTCAGCTGCCTCTGTTYGGAAAATTGGGCTGGAAACTGGGAGATAGCTCCTTCCAAGAGCTTTCAGCACCCTCCATCTGCTCTGTAGAGCASCAGCTTCACTCCCTCTTTGAGTGCAGCCACCAATGTAAGGTACAAATGAGATCTATTAAATGTCTAATTAAAGCTCCCAGAGGAGCTTAAAGAAGAAGAACTTAATTAACCAGCCTGGAGCCTGGGCAGAAACACCACATTTCCTTCCTGCGTGCCTAATAACCAGCAGGGTTGGTGCCTTCTGCTTCCAAACACTGGGTGGAGAATGTTTTCAGTTAGTCCTTTCAGTGGAAAAATTAAAAGGAATCCTAGCTAAAAATATCCCACCATCCCTACCTTAGAAAATCTTGTTTGCTGTAATTGAATAACCACTGAAGTAAGGTCAGCTTCCCAAGGAGGCCAGGTTGGCTGCTGCCTTCTCCTGGTGGCAGAAAGCACTTCCCAGCTCCATTTCATTTTGCTGCAGATTTCATGTGCCAGCTGTTAGGTGAGGATTATCCTGGTTTTGGTGGGGGATAAGCTCCTCGAGGCCAGACTGTCTGTGCAGCACCTGTGGCGTGTGACACCCGGGCCTGTGCAGCACCGTGGGGGAGGAGGAGGCTCCCTCACCCCTGCCTCACATCCCCACTCCCATGTGTGTTCTTCCAGGTCCCTGGAGGTGCGTTATTTCACATATGGGATCCTCTTTGGCTGTGGCAGCTCCTTTGCCTTCCAGCCCTCGCTGGTCATCCTCGGCCACTACTTCAAGCGCCGTCTGGGCCTGGCCAACGGCATCGTGGCTGGGGGCAGCTGCCTCATCTCCGTGCCGCTCCCCTTCTTCCTCAAGATGGTCGGGGGTGCCATCGGGCTGGCACACACTTTCCAAGTACTCAGTGCCTTAATGCTCATCCAGATCTTCTTGTCCATGACATACCGGCCCATCCTGACACCTTCTTGTGACTCTCAGCACGACGGGCACGACAAGCTGGGCAGCCGGAGCGTGAGGCATCAGTGCTGGGCCCAGACCCGCAAGTATTTCAACCTGAGGGTTTTCCGGAGAAAGACCTATAGGATTTGGGCCTTTGGGATCGCTACTGCTGTCCTGGGATACCTCGTACCTTACATGAACCTGGTGAGAGCCCTGGCTGGGGCTGGAAGGGGAGGGAGGTCCRGTTCCCCAGAGTGAGGGGGAGGTGGGAAGGTGGGGATGGGCAGTAGGGGCAGAGGCACCAAAAGCCTCGAAGCCAAGAAACTGGTGCACATCCCGTAAACAGGAATAGTGATGGATATGGTTTTGTGTGCCCACTCTGTGCCAGGGTAGGCCAGGGTCACTTCCCAGCGCTCCTAAGGACCAGCACAGGAGCAGGAGAGGAAGGGCCTGCTGGGTTTGGGGTGGGTGGAGGGTGCAGGTCAGTGTGGTGTGGACACTAGGTCACACAACCAGCCCAAATCCATGAGCCCTCTGCAGGAAATCCCATCCATTTGGGGAAATGAGAGGGATCAATGTACTGCAGCTTCATGTCCTTGTGTCCTTCCCTCCATCCTAGGTCAAATACGTGGAGAAGCGATTTCAGGAAACCAAAAAGGACTGGATCCTCCTGGTTTGCCTTGGGGCCATGTCGGGGCTGGGGCGCTTGGTTTCGGGCCGCATTGGAGACTGCATTCCTGGGCTGAAGAAGATTTACCTGCAGGTACAGTGTGATTTACCTGCAGGTATGCGTGTGATTTTACCTGCAGGTACAGTGTGATTTACCTGCAGGTTCAGTGTGATTTAACTGCAGGTGCAGTGTGATTTACCTGCAGATACAGTGTGATTTACCTACAGTTACAGTGTGATTTTACCTGCAGGTTCAGTGTGATTTACCTACAGGTGCAGTGTGATTTACCTGCAGGTATGGTGTGATTTACCTACAGGTACAGTGTGATCTACCTGCAGGTACAGTATGATTTACCTACAGTTTACAGTGTGATTTACCTACAGGTGCAGTGTGAATTTACCTGCAGGTATGGTGTGATTTACCTGCAGGACAATGTGATTTACCTGCAGGTACAAGTGTGATTTACCTGCAGGTATTCTGTGATTTACCTGCAGGTATGGTGTGTCTAGCCCTCCATTGGACGGTGCTGGCCAACCACAGTGGGGCAGGGATGGTATCTCTACGTTGGTGTCCATGCTCTGCTTAATAACTGTCAATCACAAAGCCTTTACCAACCATGTCTGCTGTGAGGGAAGAAAATTGACTACAGAAATATGTAAGAGTCACACACTTGATCTCATGGATCYGTGTCTGTTCAGCAATCAACACTCTTCCCAAACTATCGACACCCTTTAACCTCCTTGTGGTTTTTGAAGAACAAACTGCTGAAATCTAGCAGCTAATCCAGCAGTTAATCCTTCTTAACCCTTCTTAAAAGGTTATTCTTAAGGGCCTCTCCAAGACAGGAGCAGCGGCTGGATGGCTTTGCRGGGTCCAGGGGAGGGAGCAGTGACATTGACCTGTTCTGTGCCATCTCCATGACTCTTCCTGCTGCCCATCCCCTCTCTCATGCCCACTTCTGTTCCTCCAGGTTGCGTCCTTCATGCTGTTGGGCCTCCTGTGCATGATGATCCCCCAGTGCCGAGGCTTCGAGGGCGTCATTGTCATCTGCCTCTTCCTTGGCCTCTGTGATGGCTTCTTCACCACCATCATGGCCCCCATTGCCTTCGAGCTGGTGGGGCCCATGCAGGCGTCCCAGGCCATAGGGTACCTCATGGGGCTGATGGCCGTGCCCATGACTGCAGGCACGCCCATTGCAGGTGGGTAACACCACYGGGCTGCACCAGGACCCAGCGGGTGGGAGGGACATGGTGGTGGCAGCCTTCACCCGTGGTGGTGTTTTGGTGTGAGGACAGAAGCGCTGGTTTGAGTTTTCTGGTTTWTCAGGTCACGTGGAGGTTGAGGAATGGGGGTGGCTTCACTCCATGCTATGTCCTGTGGCATCTCAGGYCTTCTCTCAAGGCTGATGAAAAGTGGTCATTGGGGGAACAGTGTGCCAAGGTCACACTAAGTGATTTCTGTTTGCAGCTGAGCTAAAAATTGGCAGATAATTTTCTAGGAGTCCTTTTATATGGAATTGAAGTTAGAGATGGAGACACCTGAGCCTCCACAAGACCTGGGTCTGTGTTCCAGCAATAACCCCAACGTTCTTAACAGCGAGGGCTTTGCCAGAGCTGCCCCTGGGCAGCAGGACCTCTGCATCAGCAGCACTAAGCCAAAGCTGGATAAGCACCTCCGATCTCTCTGCTTCCGGCAGCAAAGTTCACTCCAACGCCCTCGGGATGGAACATGGGGCTCACAGACCTCTCACTGGGAGGGTGCTGCACCAGGACCCCCTGAGTGGGGCTTGCTGCGTGAAGGGGACCTTTACATCAGCCTAAACCCCAGGGAAGCATCCACACAGGAGGGATTTTCCAGCTCTGATCAACGGCCATGTGTTATTCTCCAAGGATGCCTGGCTGTGTTGGAACTTGCCAGACAAATGTAGAACCTGGTTGGGTTTTAAAGGCTTGGCTATTGTTTGTAACTGGCAGCYTGTGTTTCACAGCTGGAGATAAAACATCCATCAGGGCAGGGCCTCCAAATGGAGACAATCAGCAGAGGAACAGCCCCTGCCCACTTTCCCATTGCCTCCTGGCTGGCAAGCCTCTGGGAAGAGGTGTTGGGTTTAACACGTCTCAGCTTGCATTTGGGATTGTCTGGGATGTGGACGGTTGTGTCCTGTTCTGGAGAAACAGGAAGGACYGCTGAGGCTTTCCTTCTCCACTCCCTTGGTACACAYTGTTGGCTGCACGCATCCCTTAATCCAGGGCGTAAAAACTCCAAGAAATGCAAACGGAAAAAAAAGATTATTTTAAAAACCCAAATCTCCCCAGATCTGGTGAGTGACGCAAGCTGCACTCAAAGGAGAGAACAAGCAGGTCATTAGACTAATGAGCTCATTAGACTGATGAGGCRCTAACATCACCTCTCTTCTTTTCCAGGATACCTCAACGATTATTTTGGGAATTACGACGCGGCCTTTTACTTTGCCGGGGTGCCGCCCATCATCGGCGGCCTGGTGCTCTCCGTGGTGCCGCTGGTCCACCAGAGGATGCTGAAGAAGCAGCGCCTGGATTCTGGCAAAGACAAGATGCTGGTGTCGGAGGCCGTGGTGAACGGGGAGCTGCTGCCAGGCTGCCCAGCCTCCGAAGCACACATGTGACACCACTCCTGGCTCTCCCAGGACACCAGCAGCCTCTCCGTAGCCCCAGCACAGGCCCTTTCCCAGACGGACCGAAATTCCCAGTGATCGCAGATGCACTATGTTTGTAAAGGAGAAAACACAAACATTTCTTCTAGTTAAAGGCTTTTAACTAGCAGAAATGCTCTTTTTTTTTTTTTTTTTTTTTTTTTGGGACAGTTTTGATTTCAAAGCCACCTCTTGTTTTTTTCCCCCCTAACCATTTTTGTAAGGAGAACTCTCACCAGGATTCAAACTTGATCGAGCTCCCGCTCCTCTCCCGGTTTTCTATATGTCACGACAGAGGTTTACAGATAATAAATGCCTTTTCCAAGCAGGCCATGGATGGAACTTGTTGAACCTTGCAGCTGTCCATCCTCCTCCTCCTCCAGTGTCACTTGGGTGTCACATCCAAGTGAGACAGCCCCCTCCCCGTCCAGCACCTGGGGCTGTTTTGGAGRCAGAGATCCGAAGGAGGAAACGCTGCTTTAGTCTGATGCACAAACCAAATAAATGTCAGCYAGTCCCGCTTTCATCTTCCTCTTTCCTCCTTTCCCGCTGCTCTCCCACACCCCCAGGGAGCTGCAGCTGGGATGACAGGGAGCTCAGCTGGCTCCAGCCCTCGGAGTCACACGGGAGCACACCCTTCCTGCAAAATATGCCTTAAAAACGCGTGGATGAGACCAGCAGGTCCCTTGGCCGCTTTCCACCTCCGTTTTCCCACCCAGCAATTAATGTTTGGGCTTTTGAGCTGCAAAAGAGAGGGGCAGCTCCTTGCACAGCCCACAGTGCCCAGCTCTGTGGGGCCAAATCCATGGGATGGCCACCAAAAAGGGCACTTMGGTGGCTTTGGGGCACACAGGGTTGGGACAGAGCCCTCATGTCATGGAGCAACTCCGTGCTGAGAGGTTGCTTCCTTGCTGGGCTCYGGGGCACCCACAGGTGTGGGGATGCTGCTGGCTCAGGGCACGGGGTGCCTCTGCTGTTTTTGGGCGCCAGTTGTGTATATACAGCAATAAGCACGAGTCAGTATTGGTGGGCAATCCCAGTTTTCCAAAGGGTTTGACAGCCCCAGTAGCGTTTGACTTGTAGCCCGTGTGTTGTCACTGAGCTGGGTCCATGCTGATCTGGGGGGAGAGGGAGAGAGTGCAAGGAAATCACACAGCCAGTGGGTACCCACCACACTGAGTGGCAGCAGAACTCATCCCCAGCTRGGGCAGGAATCCATCACTGCCCACAGAAAATTGTAGAAATTCAAATTGCCCAGAGAAGCTGTGACTGTGACTGCCCCATCCCTGGAAGTGCTCCAGGCCAGGTTGGGCAGGGCTGGGAGCAACCTGGGATAGTGGAAGGTGTCCCTGCCCATGGCAAGGGACTGGAATGAGATGAGCTTTAAGGTCCATTCTGACCCAAACCATTCCATGATTCTATGATCATCTCCAGAGATTGCTAATGAGCTTGGCTAATGAGTGAGAAGGGAAGTTCTCCTGCCCTGGTGGGTCCCTGTGTGAACAAGGAGCCAGCTGGGACTGGGGTACCTTTTCCTGGGAGAGAGCAAGAAACAAAACTCACATTCATCTGACTGCAAACCCATCCTTCATCAGATTTTCATTTCGTTCACCTGACAGTAAAAGTCTGAGGTGTCTGAAGAGGGACGTGTGTCATGGGAATCATCCCTTGGTCTCCGGGCGAGTGTGGGGGTTTGTAACACCAGGACAAGTCTTTGCTGTGGAAATTTGGGCTCAGTGGAGGCCCCTCTCACAGGCAGCAGTGGGACTTTTGTACATAATAGGCTCAGGACCCTGCATGTCCCTCTGGCCCTGTTTTTAACCCCTGTTGGCTGYTGCATTGTAAGGTCTTGTGGTCTTGTGGCCCTTCTGTCCCTGTACGAGCTGGAAAATTACCTGGTGTGTTGTGATGTGTCTGTTTATGATATAAAATGAGATGTCTACTTGTCTTTTTCTTGGATACACTTTTCCATGGCTGTTCTCACCCTTCATGGCCTGTGTTGCATCCTCTGCTGMGGCTCTGCTGAGCCATCACTGAGTTTTGGGAGCCATGGGGGGCAGATGAAGCTGCAGGAGGAGGCAGGGCTTGAACCACCTAACCCCGGCTCCAGCTGGGATCTGCCAGACTTAGCCTAGGGCAGGGCATTAATCTGGTGCTTTTTGGGTGGGAGCCTTGGAAGTGGGGCAGCTTCAAAGCCCTCTGACAGCTGAAGGAAATAAAAAGCTCCTCATTGTAACTCCTTCTGTGAGTTTTGGGGCATTAATTCACATTGGAATTTGATGAAGCTCATTAAATCATACTTTGGACCTTAATGCCCCCCAAAGGAGAGATTATGAGAGGTTTAAATTCCAGAAGTAGCTTCTTCAGAGCAAGCAGAGCATAAGCAGTGCTGTCTCCAAACCCCATCTGGGCTGAGGGAGAGGCTGCCCAGCAGAGCCCACTGATGGCCYCACCCAGACTTTGTGTGGCAAAGCCTCCCTGGCTCCTAAGGTGATTTATYGTTCAAATCCCAAATTTCTACAGAATTCCATTTGCCTTAACTGCCCCATATGCCTGCAAGGGCCCTGGGAGGAGCCTGCACTCAGTGCAAGGGTGCTGAGCCCTGCAGTGGCATCAGAGCAGCTCTGTCAGCCCAGGAGGGGTGCTGGGACCCACATCTGTCCCCTCTACATTTTGATCTTTCCCCATGGCTTTTATTATTGACCCTCTGGGAGATCTGGTGTGATGAGGGGCTTTCTTGGCCACCCCAGCTGGGTCAGAGAAAGCCACCCCTCATCCTATCCCAGACCCATGCCTGGTACCAGCCTCCCAAAACCACACTCAGTGTCTTTGTCTGGTCACAATCCTGCCCTTGGTGGACACAAGGACAAATTCTGCAGGTTTGGACAACAGCCATGAAAGGTCTTCTCATCAGCAAACACAGATGGGAATGGGAAGGGCAAAGGTTGGAGCAGTGTCAACATGCAGGGAGTATTTGGGGCTTGTTTGTCAGATTGCTGCTGCTGCTGCTGCTGCTGTGGGTCTCGTTTGGCCCTTTTGAACACCAGGCAGTTTGCAGGAATTTCTGCATGTGAGAGGTGGGATTGTGAGCAGGGAGGGGTTGCCCTGCTCTCAAAACATCTGCTCAGCCTCTGGTGGTCTGGTTGTGATGCCAGTGGGTCCCTAACTGCTGCAAAACCTTCATCCCAAAGCTCCCCCAGCTRCATCAGGGTCATCCTGTCCTAGCCCAGCACACCCCCATTCCCTTTGGGGCTGCCTTTTACTCAGTTTTCTGACTAAAAACCCAACCTTCTCCCTGGAGTGCCAGGCTGTGATTCCTGCCCCTCTCCCTGCTCTGGCAAGGGAAGGGAAGGGAAGGGGGAGCCCAGCACCCAGGCTCAGCCAGCTTTGGGGCTGGGAAGGGGAGTGGGCTGAGCCCCTTGGGTGGGGAAGGGGTGGAAGGGAGGGCAGGGTCGCTCTGCAGCCCAGGCTGGGCTCTTTGCAGAGTGCAGAGCCTTATGTAAGTGTGCAGGGAGCACAGGACGTGTCCCAGCAGCGCCTGCTCGGGGCTGGGCTGGGGCTGCCTCTTAAATCTTTACCTTAAGGGTGTTCAAAACCAACTTGTTGTCTCTTCTTCTTCTTCCTTTTTTTTTTTTTTTTTTTTTTTTTCCCTTTTTTCTTTTATTATTGTTCTACAGCAGAGTGAGGCATCGGGTTTAACTCCTCTGGCTCTGGCTGAGGGATGGAAGGGGACAGCTGGGCTGGAAGGGCTCCCAGGATGGTTGTGTTTGTGATGGGAAGGGTAGGAGGGCTTTGGGAGCTGTCTGGGAAGTGCCATGATTCATGGCTTAGTGCTTTTTTCAGTTTTGGAACAATATGCAGGAGCTGCTTCACTGCAGCTTGCCCTGCCCTGAGGTCCTGCAGCCAGGCAAACACAAGTTTCCAAGTCACAGAGCTTAAATTTATCAAATTCTGGCCTCTCTCCAGCTGGGGTTGAGGTTTCCTAACATTTCTCTGCTATGGGAGTTGTGGGAAGGCCACATCCTATTTACCAGCCAAGCAGAGGGCTTTTGCAGGTCTGCTGTGGTACCGTGGGGTTTGGAGACCCCCAATTTCAGGAGGTTTTGGCTCTACCTCCCACCATGGTGGTGCTTTGGGGCTGCCACTCAAGGAGCTTCATCAGCCCCTGGGCTGAGCTGCCTGGAGGAGCCAGCAGGGTGGTGGCCAGCAGCTGGGCAAGGACATTCCTGCCCTTCCTTCCCTGGCAGTGCCCTGGGAATGTTCTGCATGGCAGCAGAGGCTCTCTTTGGTACGTGGGTGCCAGGAGCAGTTTGCTCTGGGCAGCCTGATTTGGTGCTGAGGATCTCACCTGCTCTGGGTTTGAACCCTGGCTGACACTTGCATCTGTAAGTGGCCACGTAATCCTCACCTGGGTAAAGGTGAACTCGGATCAAATCCTCTGAATGCAGGGGGACAGATCCAGCTGAGGCTTTTGCTGTCTCTCCATTCTTCACTGCAAACCATTCCTGGCTTTGTGTGCTCCTGCACCCCACAGTTTTGTTTGGGGTCACTTTGATTATTTTAGCTTCAATTATTTCCAAGCTGGCAGAGTCTGCTTCTCCTTTTCCAGCTGGAAGCAGAAAATRGGAATGACTTTGAAAGCCAAGGCAAGCAGAGCAGCTCCCTCCCTCCACCTTTATGCCACCAAACATGGACCTGAGCTCTTTTGGGTGCTTAACAAGCACCCTTGTAACCTMTGGGGACAATGATGTGGTTGACAAGTGCTCCTTAAATCTGAGTAACACCAGGCAAGGAACTGGCATAGAAAGGGGCTCCATGGGCAAGTAACAACCCAAAATAAAACTGTTTCCTTTCTTTTTGAGAGCCCTGGGCAAGAAAGCAAACCCAGAGGTGGATGGAGCWCTGAAAGGGCTTTGGTCTCCAGGGGTGAGCCTGTGCCATTGCTCCAGGTCCTTTATCTGCTGGCATGGCCTCTCTGTGGATTTAAGCCCTGGTGGCAGGGAGGTTATCACTGGCCTTTGGTGGGACCACTGGCACAGCCCCTGTCGGGGGGACTTTGTACTTTTATTTTTGCAAATATTTTGCCGTGCCCTCGGTGCTCCCCTCAAGGCCAGACCCTGCGAGTGTCCCCACGTCCCCTCTTCCCCTGAACCTCGGGGATGAAACCCTACAGGTGCAGGGCTGGGATCCACCTTCCCAGCCAAGAGGAAGGACACAAAATCCCTCCTGTTTCCTGCAAAACGTGGCTCTGGAGGAGGCTTTGCAGCTCCAAAGTTTCTCCTCTTTTTGATCCCTACTCCCCAAGGCTCTCCCTGCACCACCTCTGCCCACCCCACAAGGGCAGCCCCTCCTGTAGCTTTAGAGACAAGACTTGGGGGCTGTTCCACCAAGGAATTCAGCTCGTTTTTTGTCCTTTTTGTAGGTTTTTATCGTGGTGTGTGAGATGAGTTGTTTACTGGAGCAGGTTTCTGCCCTGAGGTGARGCTGCCCCTCAGGTGGGCCATGGCCAAGCTGCCTGAGCCCGGCTGGATTTGGCTGCCAAGCGCATCCAACCCAATTCTRTCAGAAAGAACTCGGCTTCTCCAGGCCTGAACTTTCCCAGCAGATCCTGTTTCAGCCATCTAAACCCGTTAGAGCCAGAGGCAGGATTTTTCTGGGGAGACTGAGGGCAATTAGGAAATTACCCAGCTCCCCCTCCCCTGCCCTGGGATCCAGCAGGATGAAYCCAAATATTTGCTTTCGGATGGGTGGATTTTGGAGCTGGCTCCACATGAGAGCACCGGGGCGGAGGCTTGAATTTTGGCCCTTTTGGGTAATTYTTTTTGAAGCAGGACCTCCAAGCTTGCTGCCATCACCCTGCTCAGCAGATTCCAAAGCCAGGCCCTGTCACAGCTGGCATTTGCTCCGTTGTTGATGGAAAACAGTCTGCCCATGGGTTTCTGGGGTGGGATGCACCCTCCCCGTGTCTGTACACATTAGAAAGACTCAATAAAAGGCTGCAGCACCGTTGGTAGCTTTGCAATCCTATTTTTTTCTGCTGTGCTGCAGGCTCTGGAGCAGCAGGAGCTGTGTGTGGCTCTGAAATTGGTCCTGGGAGGTGCCCAGGCCTGCTGGGCACCCCTGGGCAGAGCAGCAGAGCCAGTGGTCCAAAAGCAGCTGCCCAATTCAATGCTGAAATCAGATCCTGAAGCTTAAAATTATTACTTTTTTCTTTTCTTTTTGTTTTTTWTTGACATCTGCTCCTTGTAAGTGATTTATATAATCCCTCAAAATTTTGTATCTGGAAGTAAAGTGAATGTGTCTCTTAAAAGTATGCCTATCCTTTCAAAATGTGAATTTCTGATTGTTGGAATAAAAAAAAATAAAAAGAAAGAAACCTACCCCCATATTAGCACATGTTTGTAATTAATGTTTTATGAATGTTGTTTAAAAGATTTGTGTAGAATAAACCAGTCTAAAAAGAAAAGGGATTTGTTCCTGTGTTCTGCCAGGTCTCTCCTCATGGCTGGTCATGGTCCCAGATGCTGCCATCTTTCCAGAGGTTGGAAAGGCAAGGGTTTATCCTGGGAATTATTTTTATTAAGTGTTTGATGCACCTCGAGGAAGGGCTGAGCTGAGGTGCTGGAACCCAGTGGGGGAGATGTTCCCATGAGCTGGTCAAGGGTGACTGCTGGAAGRGGATGGTCCTTGTCTATTGGGGCATTTAGAAGGAAAAAATGATTTTAAAATCCATCCCTGAGAACATCTGGGTGCCCAGAGGGTGKCCAGGATGAGCCTGGAGCCTCCTGGATGTTTTCCATTCCCCTGGGGGCAGCTTTGGGTCTGGATTTTACCCCCCAGCATCTCCAGGAGCTGCAGCCTCTTCACTCCCTGSGGGCTCTCACACAGCCACAGCATCAGGGCTGCTTTTAAGTGTCATTAATATTATTTCCTCCACTTGGCAGTGGGTGAGGGGCATGATGAGGCCTTTCAGGTACCTCCTGGTCACAAGAGAATTAATCATTTTTGTCTATAAGAGAAGATATGGGAAGGTTGGGAAAGATCAGGGGTGATAATTCATGAGTGAGGTTACAGAGGCTGTGAGACACTGAAAACACAGCTTTCATCCAGGCTTTTCTATTAATGAGTTGTTTATATGAGGTGCTTTAATTGCCATTAGATGAAAGCTGACACATGCATTAATTTTATATAACTCACGCTTTTTTTTTTTAATGTGCACCTCAACTCTTTTTCAAGTTGGGGATATTTACTGCAAATAGTGCTTAAAAAAAKCCCATCAGGAGATAAGAGATGGTAAACAGAGATTCAAAGGGAATGAGAGTTCAGCAGTGAGCTCCTCAGAGGACTCTGTGCTGTGCATGCAGGGACAGAGCAAGAAGAGGGAATGCTGCATCCCATTCCTGAGAGAGGGAAGCACAGCCCTTCCCTTACAGGCACCAGGAAAAGTGGCAWTTTTAGCTTGATATCAAAATTATCTTGGAATGGCTGGAAAGTTGGGGGGGAACTGGGAGGGTGCTGGGGTAAAAGTGGGCAGTGCGTGCATGGGGACACTCAGGGAGGTGATTGATGGAGGGGACACCCTGCCCTGCTGCTCCAGCACCCCCAGGAGCAGCAGCTCATCGCAGCCCATCCCCACAAATTCCAAAGAAATAAATACATATACATACACATGTGTGTATATATATTTATATATATGTGCATCTCCAAAGGTGTGTTTGTGCATGGGCCCCTGGAAATCCCCTCTCAGCTTGGCTGAGCACAGGGCAGGGAGCTCCAGCCACCTCCTCCTGCTCTGCCAGGCTGCTGGATCTCCCCTAATTTACAGAAAAAAATGGGGAAGAAAGCATTTTGCAGCAGACAGAACCCTGAGTTTTTCCACAAAAAGGCTGWGAATGAGAAAAAAKCAAACCAAACCACAACAAAATACAAGGGTGTTTTCATTACTATAGCTCAGTGGTTCAGTATTTAGATATCTATTTGTACATTAACATTGAAATATCATGGATTAAACCAAGTTAATTAGATGTAATGGCTGATATTTGTGCTACAAACCACATGTGTGTTTTACATATTAAATATACATAATGACAAGTATGTTTTCTAGATCAAATATYAGCCACATGTCAATGTTTTGTATTAATTTAGTAGTTTTAAATTAAATATGATTTAGACCAGTATGTACAAACAGCATCTATCTATTGATTTTTTAAAGTTTGCACATAGATTGAGACACAAATGTATCTATTTATGGATGTGCAGTGTGTACACAAGCTGGGCTTTGCTCTGCCCAGCCACTGCTCCTCTCCTTGCGGGCTCTGGGTTGGGATTGCTTTTTTCATTGTCTTCTTCTCCATCTTTTTTCTTTTRGCAGGACTTAAATATTATAATCCATCAGGGAAAAAATAAAAAAAGYAAAAGGCAAAACCCCCATTTGAAGGACTTGAAGGATGCACTGAGGAGTGGCAAGAGATTTTTTTTTAATCATCCTCGAGTTGAAATGCAAATCTTTCCCAGAGCCGTTGCTTGGCTGTCGTTATTCA
The DNA here is from genome assembly GCA_002167245.1 of Sporophila hypoxantha. NCBI lineage: Eukaryota > Metazoa > Chordata > Aves > Passeriformes > Thraupidae > Sporophila > Sporophila hypoxantha. The sequence goes on along the minus strand of NDFG01000062.1, from coordinate 2,083,942 downwards.
AAGGAGCAGAAATTTGGGAAATTTCCCTTCCCGAGGCTGCTGAGCCGCAGGCAGGCTCGGCAAGGCGGGCTGGGCCGGGCCGGGATGGGATGGGCCGGGTTGGGCTGGGCTGGGTAGGGCCGGGCTGGGCTGGGCTGGGCTGGCCCC